>CACSLK010027843.1:6529095-6562331 GCA_902706635.1 Striga hermonthica
TGAATCCCCGTGAGTCCAGACACGACTTGGACTAGTTAAGTTGTGATAGTTAACACCCACTAAATTTTCGAAAATGAGTTTGAACATTTTATACTGGTTTTTGAAAAATCCGAAATTTCTTTAAAATCAAGTGGGGTGTTACATCTGCCAACTCAACTATTTGACAAATAACAACACCTCACTAAAACAACGATATCTCAAGTTATAACATTACAAATGCTTCAAACTCAAAACCTACAGAAACTACACTTGGAATGCTACAAATTTCAAGAAGAGCATTTTTACAAATAATCATGTTAAGGGTCTCATTTCAGAGCATACATTTCAATCATGTACACAGCTACTGTTTTAAAATTCTGGGCATAACCCCAACTTGAAAAAATCATATAAAATCAACCAAAACCCTAAATAACATGATTTCAACTCCCACAGAAAGCTTACAACATGTACTATAAGTTTCCTGATGAACACATTTTCATATACCCACATTAAAATCATCGAAAACAGCCCGACATTTAAATCATCTAACCTGCCCGGAATTTCAAAAACTGCATGGATGCATAATCTTCAAAAATTCCTAATAAATTCAATTCAACACCAAATTGCAAAATTCCAAATTCCACTGAAATCTAACTCAAAATACTACAATTCTCTTGATGAACACTTAACCAGAAAACAACATTTAGGCCACAAAAAACTGAGCACAAGCAGAGACTTAAACATGGGGTTTTCAATTAAATTTCGGCACAAGACATTTATTCATGAACGACGAGTCCCATATAATGACAATATATACCTCATGTACGCGCATACAACATAGGAGGGTCAGCCCCAGCCAGAAGTTAACCGAATTCCACATACGGTCACATAATAATCAATAATTTGAACATAACACATAGCAAAACGATCAATATTCAACCCTATTTGCAAATCTCATCAAGGTACAACATATAACACATGAACACATTAAAAATAAAGGGTTATGTCAGTCTTGTACCGTTCTTGGGAAATTTGCACGGAAAAAGGGTTAAACGGGCCGAGGGGGGCTGGTGATCGTTACGAAGGGTCCCGACGGAGGTTGAACTCGCCGGAAAGAGGAGGACAGCGGGGCTGGTCGCGTGTTGCTGCTGCAATTATGGGACGTGGTGTTGCGGGTTTGATGCCAGCGATGATCAGGTTGCAGCGGGATGATGCGGGATGATGATCGAGCGATGGTTATGGTGCTGCGTTTAGATGAACAGAGAAAGAAAATTGGGTGGTGATGATCGATGGTGCATGGTGACAAAGTTGCTGCAGATGATTATAGCGATGGTGAAGGATGAAAAACGATGGTGATGAAGAGTTATAGAGGGGAGAAAGAGCTATTTACGTTTCAACATCTATTATCATTAAGTCCAAAATTAATCAAACACTAATGAGGAAATTAATAGCTCTAATTAATTTGGCCATTTAAAAAATTTGAAGGGACCGGTTATGGGTCACGGTAGATTAAGGTTCATGGCTCACGGGCCGGGTTTTCTCGATTCGATACTTACGATATTTCGGGCTCGGTTCAATCGCACGGTAAATTAAAATAAAACCGGAACATAAATTTAAATATATATATATATATATATATATTTATATAATACACAATAATTATTAATATATAATAATCATATATAATACACAGAAATAACATTTATTTAATAATAGTAATATGCATTTAGACATTTAATAGCATTTAGTTATTTAGCACAATAATAATAATAATAATAATAATAATAATAATAATAATAATAATAATAATAATAATAATAATAATAACAACATCAATAATCAATCATACAATTAGACATTAAATATAAATAAACAACAATAATACAAAATAATTAATCCCAAATAATCTACAATTAAACGGCGTATTACAGTCTATCCACCTTACAATGAATTCCGTCCTCGAAATTCGAAAATAAAACTAGAAAGCAATAAAACACAAAGAGGAACTCAGAACTCAAAGTTCGGATATCGCCTCCTAAGCTCAGCCTCCTTTTCCCAAGTGGCCTCTGACTCGTCATGTCGGCTCCAAAGCACCTTCACCAAGCTCACTGCCCGGTTCCTCAAATGATGGACTTTCTGGTCCAAAATAGCTACCGGTACCTCCTCGTAGGTAAGGTCTCGCTCGACCTGCAGTTCGCCGAAGTCCACCACATGATTGGGATTATGCACGTATCTCCGCAACATAGAGACATGAAACACTTCATGCACTCCCGACAAGCTCGGTAGTAAAGCCAGCCGATAAGCTAAGTTCCCGACTCGGGCAAGGATCTCGAATGGCCCGATATAGCGAGGACGAAGCTTCCCCTTCTTCCCCAAGTGAATCACCCTCTTCATGGACGAGACCTTCAGGAAGACATGCTCCCCAACAACATACTCGTGCTCCTGCCTCTTCCGATCGGTATAGACTTTTTGCCTCTCTTGGGCCGACCGGATATGCTTCCGGATGGCCTCAACTGTCTCCGAAGCTCTAAGAATGAACTCCGGACCCATAATCTTCCTCTCCCCGACCTCATCCCAGTACAAGGGTGTTCGGACCTTCCGTCCATACAAAGCCTCGAACGAGGCCATCTTGATCGAGAAGTGATAGCTATTGTTGTAAGTCAGCTCGACCAAAGGCAGGGCAATCTCCCAAGTAGGCTACGGTCCAAAACCACAGCCCTTAACGTGTCCTTTAAGTACTGGATCGTCCGCTCCGACTGACCATATGTCTGAGAATGAAAAGCTGTACTGAACTCCAGCCTCGTCCCTATGGCTCGGTGCAGAGTCCTCCGGAACTGGCAGGTGAACTTCGCATCTCGATCAAACACGATCTCCACGGGCACCCCATGAAGCTTAACAATCTCAGCCACGAACAACTCGGCATACTCACTAGCCTTTATAGTCGTCCGAACTGGCAGAAAGTGGGCAGACTTCGTAAGTCGATCCACAATCACCCATATAGAATAATGCCCGGTCCTCGACCTCGGCAATCCCACCAAGAAATCCATGGTGATACACTCCCACTTCCACATGGGTTCCTCCAGTGGCTGCAACAAACCTCTCGGTTTCTGATGCTCAGCCTTCACTTGCTGACACACCAGGCACCCATTTACGAACCTCACCACTTGCCTCTTCATGCCTCGCCACCAAAACGAATTCCTCAGGTCCTGATACATTTTCGAGCTACCAGGATGAATGGTGTACGGGACACTATGGGCCTCTCTCAGAATCTCCTTCTGCAGTTCCCACACCTTCGGAACACATAGTCTGCCCTCGAATACCAAGGCTCCATCAGACGTGACTGCGAATCCACCAACTCTACCGACTTCCGACAACTCCTTCATTCGAAAAAGAAAATGATCATTCGGTTGCTCAACGACTATCCTCTCACGAAGAGTCGGTCCCAAAACCAAAGAGGTCAACCTACCCCCAGCTGTCAAAGTCGACTCCACTGCCTCTAGTTGTACCCGCTCGAACTCCCAAACTAGGACATCCTGCCCGGTAAAAAGACAGGACAACTGGCCATAACTCCTCCGACTAAGGCATCGACTACCACGTTAGCTTTCCCAAGATGGTAGCTAATCGTGCAACCATAGTCCTTGACCAGTTCCAACCACCTACGCTGCCGCATATTTAGCTCCTTCTGAGTGAAAATGTACTTTAGGCTCTTGTGGTTGGTAAAAATCTCACACTTGCCTTCAGAGAGGTAGTGCCGCCAAATCTTCAAGGCGTGGACGACATCATCTAACTCGAGATCATGAGTGGGGTAGTTCTGCTCGTGAGGCTTCAGCTGCCTCGAAGCATAGGCTACAACTCTCCCCTGCTGCATGAGAACACAACTCAAACCCAACTTCGAAGCATCACTAGAGATCGTGAACTCCAAGGTAGGATCAGGTATGGACAGAACGGGCGCGGTAGTAAGTCTCCTCTTTAACTCTTGGAAACTCTCCTCACATCTCAGGCTCCAATCAAACCTCACGGCCTTCTTCGTAAGGTTGGTTAGTGGCTGGGCTATCTTCGAGAAGCCCTCGACAAATCTCCTGTAGTATCATGCTAACCCAAGGAAACTACGAACATCAGCGGCACTTTTTGGCGTATCCCACTTGCTCACTGCTTCAATCTTGTCGGGATCTACCTCAATGCCTCGAGCTGTCACAATGGCCAAGGAATGCCACACGATCCAGCCATAATTCGCACTTCGAGAACTTAGCATACAACTTCTCGTGGCGAAGAGTGTTCAACACAGCCCTTAAATGATCCCTGTGCTGGTCGATATCTCGAGAATAAACCAGGATGTCGTCGATGAACACAATGACAAACTGGTCCAGAAAAGGATGGAAGACCCTATTCATAAGGTCCATGAAAACAACTGGGGAATTACTGAGTCCGAATGGTATTACCATGAATTCATAGTGGCCATAGCGAGTACGGAAAGCAGTCTTAGAAATGTCCGACTCCCGGATCATCAGCTGATGATAGCCAGAACGCAAGTCAATCTTGGAAAAGACGCTGGCTCCCCTCAGCTGGTCGAAGAGATCCTCAATGCGAGGAAGGGGGTACTTGTTCTTGACTGTAAGGGCATTCAACTCCTGATAGTCAATGCACATGCGCATCGATCCATCTTTCTTCTTTACGAATAGGACGGGTGCTCCCCATGGCGAAAAACTCGGCCGAATAAAACCGAGATTGAGCAATTCTTAGATCTGGGCCTTGAGCTCTTGAAGGTCCTTTGGCGCCATACGATAAGGGGCCTTGACACGAGACCAGCTCCTGATACTAGATCAATGGTGAACTCCACTTGGCGGTCGGGCTGTCCTCCGGGCAATTCATCATGAAAGACGTCGAGGTATTCGCAAACAATAGAAATTCTCTCTGGAGTTTGCTCGGAAACACCCTCGGACACCATAGATACAAGATAGACATGACAAATACCCTTGGAAAGGTTGTTCCTAGCTTGCATAGAAGAGATGACTCGAGGCACAGTCCTCGAATTCACCCCATAGAAAATAACAGGCTGATCGGAAACGTGGAAGAGAGTGACTTCGCGCTCCAGGCACCGGATGTCGGCTCGATAGCGAGTGAAACAGTCCATGCACAAGATTACATCGAAGTCTCGCCTTTCAGTTACATAGGTGTCGGCTTTCATAACACGCCCACCAATACTGACTTGGAGACCGGGAACCATAGAGCCAGAAATAATAATTTTTCCCAAGGTTAGACTAACCTCGAGAGGACACAGTTGCACACATTATCAATAAACAGGGCCTCCAAGCATTGAGATGAGATAAAGTAGTAAGTAGCCCCAGTGTCACATAATGCAAAGATAGGCACATTGGATAAGAAAATCATGCCAGACATGGTTCCTGCATTGTTGGCCGCTCGTCGTGAGCAATGGTATAGACACGAGCCTGACCCCCAGCCTTCTGCTGGTATGGTGGGGGCTTCCTGTGCTGCTGCTGTTGGTAAGGTGGAGGAGGAAGCTGCTGCTGCTGATGGGGCTGCTGGTAAGGCTGCTGCCTCTGGGGTTCGGGGCAGTGGCTGAAGAAGTGTCTAGGCTTCATGCAGTTGAAGCAGACCTTCTGGGTGAAACGGCAATCTCCATGATGATAGCGGCCACACTTAGGGCATTTTGGGTCCTAATCCTGGGTGGCTGATGGGACGTCGCGGCGGTCTGGTGCTCCACGCTTCCCCTTCCGGTTATCCCGGCGGGAATCAAACCTTGTCTTGCCAGAACTAGAGCCGGGCGGAGCGGAGAAAATGGGCTGAACTGGCTGAGTAGAAGGGACGGCAACTTCGAGAGTCTGATAACTCTCCAGCTGGATAGCACGGATAACAGTCTCACCATAGGGGAGATTCCCCTGGCTAGCGACGTGCATGCGAAGTGTATGGTGGAGGCCGTCGCGAAACTTGTTGACCCTCTTGAGGTCGGTGTCCACCATGTGCGGGGCAAAAACACTCATGCGGGTAAAGTCCCGCTCGTAGTCCTCCACTGATCTTGCTCCCTGCTTGAGCTCCCAGAAAGCACGCTCCATCCCCATGTGATAGCCCTGAGGATAATACTTTTCGAGAACCACCTCCTTCATGCGGTCCCAAGTCAGAACATTCAGTTCGACCTGCCTTAGTCTCCAATAGCTAGACCACCATAAGGCGGCATCGCCCTTCAGCATATAGCGGTCACAAATGACCTTTTGGGCGTCAGTGCACTGAAGCAGATCAAAATTCTGCTCCAGCTGTCAAATCCATTCCGCTACTGCCTCGGATCCTACAGTCTCAGTGTATTCTGGCGGAGATAAACGCCGGAACTGAAGCACGATATTCAAATAAGTCGCAGCATGGTTGGGAGCCTGCTGGTGAGGTAGAGACTTCGTTGCACAAGATTACATCGAAGTCTCGCTTTTCAGTTACATAGGTGTCGGCTTTCATAACACGCCCACCAATACTGACTTGGAGACCGGGAACCATAGAGTCAGAAATAATAATTTTTTCCAAGGCTAGACTAACCTCGAGAGGACACAGTTGCACACATTATCAATAGACAGGGCCTCCAAGCATTGAGATGAGATAAAGGAGTAAGTAGCCCCAGTGTCACATAATGCAAAGATAGGCACATTGGATAAGAAAATCATGCCAGACATGGTTCCTGCATTGTTGGCCGCTCGTCGTGAGCAATGGTATAGACACGAGCCTGACCCCCAGCCATCTGCTGGTATGGTGGGGGCTTCCTGTGCTGCTGCTGTTGGTAAGGTGGAGGAGGAAGCTGCTGCTGCTGATGGGGCTGCTGGTAAGGCTGCTGCCTATGGGGTTCGGGGCAGTGGCTGAAGAAGTGTCTAGGCTTCATGCAATTGAAGCAGACCTTCTGGGTGAAACGGCAATCTCCATGATGATAGCGGCCACACTTAGGGCATTTTGGGTTCTAATCCTGGGTGGCTGATGGGACGTCGCGGCGGTCTGGTGCTCCACGCTTCCCCTTCCGGTTATCCCGGCGGAAATCAAACCTTGTCTTGCCAGAACTAGAGCCGGGCGGAGCGGAGAAAATGGGCTAAACTGGCTGAGTAGAAGGGATGGCAACTTCGAGAGTCTGATAACTCTCCAGCTGGATAGCACGAATAACAGTCTCATCATAGGGGAGATTCCCCTGGCTAGCGACGTGCATGCGAAGTGTATGGTGGAGGCCGTCGCGAAACTTGTTGACCCTCTTGAGGTCGGTGTCCACCATGTGCGGGGCAAAAGCACTCATGCGGGTAAAGTCCCGCTCGTAGTCCTCCACTGATCTTGCTCCCTGCTTGAGGTCCCAGAAAGCACGCTCCATCCTCATGTGATAGCCCTGAGGATAATACTTTTCGAGAACCACCTCCTTCATGCGGTCCCAAGTCAGAACATTCAGTTCGACCTGCCTTAGTCCCCAATAGCTAGACCACCATAAGGCGGCATCGCCCTTCATCATATAGCGGTCACAAATGACCTTTTGGGCGTCAGTGCACTGAAGCAGATCAAAATTCTGCTCCAGCTGTCAAATCCATTCCGCTACTGCCTCGGGTCCTACAGTCCCAGTGTATTCTGGCGGAGATAAACGCCGGAACTGAAGCACGATATTCAAATAAGTCGCAGCATGGTTGGGAGCCTGCTGGTGAGGTGGAGACTGCGTTGGAGAAAGAGTCGTGGATGGCTGTCTGTTGCAATTGTTGCGGGTATTCATAGCTCTACATTGAAAAATGGTCGAGGAATTTAGCACAATAACGAAAAAAGTCTAGAGTTCAACACTAGATTTCGCATTTAAAGGTGGATTAGTCCTAACCCTGATTTCATTTCAATAATCAATAATCAACAGTGTATCATAATCTCAAAGTCATTCAGGTACTCATACCTGAGCTGGCGCGGCACGACGAGAGCGAGTGATCATAATTTAAGGTCAAAGCGATATTCACATAATTCACATTAACCAGTCTACCAAAACGCAGACTAGCTCTGATACCATACTGTAACGCCCCACTTTTATTTATCAAATTTCAGGATAAATTTTTTTGAAATTAATTTCTAAAAACACTTGAGGCGCTACTCATTTTAAAAACTAATATCAATTTCACACAATTATCAATACTCAAATCTTCAGTATTCATTTATCAATAATCAATAATCCAAATAACCCAATTCAATAATCAATACACATAAAATCCCAGGAAAAAATTCCCTAACAATAATCCAGAAATCGAACAAACAATAATAGCAATATTTCAGTTTCAAGCGGAAGCAGTAACAATTTATTATGACCACACTCGCTTCCCTTGGTCGTGCCCGCAACACTAACCTGCATCCATGAAGAGCAGGTGGGGATGAGCACAAAAGGAAACAATAGTGCTCACCATTATGCGATAAATGTTAATGTCAATAATTAACAGTAATAATCTATCTCATCTCCTATCAATAATCAATAATAGTTTCATGTGCACACCTATAGCAATAGACTACTACCGAGCTATATACCGAACGCCTTATCTAAGGCCTTACAACGAGTGCCCGGCCAGCAGGAGCAATAATCCACCCCGAATGCCAAAACTCATGTCTTGGCCTTACATACGAGGATCACCAGCCAAGGCTCACGCCCTGACTGCCAACAATAATAAAGGAGACTACCCGAAGGTACGTTCTATAGCTACGGGGACAACCGTCCGGTGGCCGATACATCTCACACCGAAGGCTACATGATTCACATGCATACTTTGATCATACCTCAAATAAACTGTAATAACATTTAAGGCATAGTCTTTTTTGTAAAATAAACCCACCTGGTAACCGGGGAAAATAATCACAGAAAATCGAGGGAAAAATAGAAGGCACAGCTTGTCAAAAACCTACATTATATAAAATAGTCCTATAAGAGACTATCCAACACACGAACCAATACAACTACTCTCATGTAATATATCTTAGTCCCATAGATAAATCAACAATAACACAAAACATGGTTACAATTCAGAAATAAAAATGAACAATTCATAGTCTTATTATTTCCAAGATAACAGGAGCTACAAGCATGCTATTTAAATGATTCCAAAACTAATGAGCAGCTAAAACATATATCCACAACTTTTATGTTGATCATTTAAGCCAAAAATAGCTTTACAGGTGAGTTTAAACGTAAAACACTTAAGTTATGTAATCTGTCAACACAACTATTTGACAAATAACAGCACCTCACTAAAACAACAATATCTCAAGCTATAACACTCCAAATCCTTCAAACTAAAAACCTACAGAAACTACACTTGGATTGCTACAAGTTTCAAGAAGAGCATTCTTACAAATAATCATGTTAAGGGTCTCATTTCAGAGCATACATTTCAATAATGTACACAGCCACTGTTTTAAAATTCTAGGCATAAACCCAACTTTGAAAAATCATAAATAACATGATTTCAACTCCTAGAGAAAACTTACAACATGTACTATAAGTTTCATGATGAACACATTTTCATATACCCACATTAAAATCATCGAAAATAGCCCGACATTTAAATCATCTAACCTGCCCAGAATTTAAAAAACTACATGCATGCATAACCTTCAAAAATTCCTAATAAATTCGATTTAACACCAAATTGCAAAATTCCAAATCCTACTGAAACCTAACTAAAAATACTACAATTCTCTTGATAAACAATTAACCAGAAAACAACATTTAGGCCACGAAAATTTGAGCACAAACAGAGGCTTAAACATGGAGTTTTCAATTAAATTTCGGCACAAGACATATATTCATGAACGTAGCATTAACGAGTCCCATATAATCACAATATATACCTTATGTACGCGCATATACAACATAGGAGGGTCAGCCCCAACCAGAAGTTAACCGAATTCGACATACGATCACATGATAATCCATTAATTCGAACATAACACATAGCAAAACGATCAATATTCAACCCTATTTACAAATCCCATCAAGGTTCAACATATAACACATGAACACATTAAAAATAAAGGGTTATGTAAGCCTTGTACCGTTCTCGAGAAATTTGCATGGAAAAAGGGTTAAACGGGCCGAGGAGGGCTGGTGATCGTTACCAAGGGTCCCGACGGAGGTTGAACTCGCCGGAAAGCGGAGGACAGCAGGGTTGGTCGCATGTTGCTGCTGCAATTATGGGACGTGGTGCTGCGGGTTTGATGGCATCGATGATCAGGTTGTAGCGGGATGATGATCGAGCGATGGTTATGGTGCTGCGTTTAGATGAAGAGAGAAAGAAAATTGGGTGGTGATGGTCGATGGTGCGTGGTGACAAAGTTGCTGCAGATGATTATGGCGATGGTGAAGGATGAAAAACGATGGTGATGAAGAGTTATAGAGGAGAGAAAGAGCTAGTTACGTTTCAACATTTATTATCATTAAGTGCAAAATTAATCAAATACTAATGAGGAAATTAATATCTCTAATTAATTTGGCCATTTAAAAAATTTGAAGGGACCGGTTATGGGTCACGGCAGATTAAGGTTCATGGCTCACGGGCCGGGTTTCCTCGATTCGATACTTACGATATTTCGGGCTCGGTTCAATCGCACGGTAAGTTAAAATAAAACCGGAACATCAATATTTATATATATATTTATATTTATATATATATATATAAAATACACAATAATTATTAATATATAATAATCATATATAATACACACAAATGACATTTATTTAATAATAGTAATATGCATTTAGACATTTAATAAGATTTAGTCATTTAGCACAATAATAATAATAATAATAATAATAATAATAATAATAATAGTAATAATAATAATAATAATAACAATTATAATAATAATAACATCAATAATCAATCAGACAATTAGACATTAAATATAAATAATAACAACAATAATACAAAATAATTAATCCTAAAAAATCCATAATTAAACGGGGTATTACACTCTTGGACTGATAACTTGTAAAGGAAGTATCAATCAGAACCACCTGCCCTTCTGCAACCAAAAACATATGAAAAGGGAGAAAATAAAAGAAAACACCAAATAACCAAAATAAATGAAAACACATCCAAAAGACTAAATGGATAAATAATTGCAAGAAAAAAAGACCTAAAATAGAGAAAAATACAAGCCAACCAAAGCAGAAAATATTAAAAAAAATGGAACAAACAACACCCCCATACTTAAGCATTTGTTCATCCCAAACAAAAGGAAAAGAAAGAAAACTCAAACGAGCATAGACGATAGTTTCAAACAAGAAGAGTTTCAAATTGATCAACTAAGTTAAAGTGGACTTCAATGACCACAATAGCATACCTCAACTACTAACTTGGTTAGTGTACTTTGAAAAGACAGACTCTCAAGCACGGGAATATAATATATGTCTAACTCAGTTTCTTACATAAAGATGAGATAGGGTACGCTTTTATTTAAAAAAAAAAAAATGAGATAGGGTAAAAAACTTTTTCCCATCTGAACTATCATGGTTTTGGTGCATCACCATATAAACTATTTTCTTATAAACCACCATATCAACTATACGGGTTTGTCAAAGTGGCCCATAAACAGGATGTAAAAGTGGTTTTCAGTGAAAAAGGCTAATTTTTAATGCATTTTAGTAATTTCACACACTTTTTCTGAAAATAAAAAATAAAAAATAAAAAAATGAGAGAAAATGAGAAATGAAGCTGGTTCCATCTCCTCCTCACTATCCCGTGTGTCGATGAATGCATGAAGCAACCTTGGAAAATTGGAGTGTGGGAGCAATGGTACTTCTTTGTCAAAAAAATTAGGGACTTATCTTATAATAATTTTTCTCTGCTAACCTGCACTCCACTGCCAAATTTCCTCAAGTCCAGTTAATAAGAATCAGAAGAACTCATGCAACATGTCAATCAATTCATTACGAAAATTTGCTGAAATTAAGGTGATGAAAGTAGAATCTCGACCCTCTCCATGAATCTTTCTTAGTCCCTCATATTTATATATGAATATAATTTCTTTGTGACAACTTCACGGTGGAGTATTCTACTGGAACCAAATCACCAGCTTTTGCTGAATAAAAGTGGCACAAATTTTCCCCAATGTTTGGTCCTTGTTCATTGGCCGCATGACATGTTGCATGACTCGGTCCTTTTCAAACGTGTCGAATGGATCCTCCCCAACGAGGCCCACCACGTTCCCACAACGAGCTCGACGTGATATGCGCGCAACTGTTGGCGCATGCATCATTTTCCACTGCGAACGGGAGGCGGCGGTGGGGCAGGCGACGCTGCAGGCCAGTGGTGGTTCCGGTGGCATAGCAGAGTAGGGCTATTTCTGGTCCAAGGTTGCTGCATGCATTCCTCGGCGCACGGGATAGTCAGGAGGAGATGGAACGAGCTTCATTTCTCATTTACTCTCATTTTTTTTAATTTTCTGAAAAGTGTGTGAAATTACTAAAATGCCATTAAAAATCAACATTTTTCAATCAAAACCACTTTTATATCCGGTTTAGGGGGCACTTTGACAAACCCGTATAGTTCATATGGTAGTTTGTAAGAAAAACAAATTTATATGGTGATGCGCCAAAACCATGATAGTTAAGATGGAAAAAGTTTTTTTATCCTACGAGATATGTATGTTGAAATTGGTAGTCAATCAAATTCAATCATATGCCTACCTATTGTCTAATCCCTTCTCTAAAACAATCAAAACCATAACGAATGAATCAAAAGTACTTTTTTGGGTTGAACCGTAGGCTCTGAATCGGGTAGGACAAGTATAGACGAAGTGGCTCAAATATGTAACAACTCAACTCAAACACCTAACGATGATCGTATGCTCCTCCGGTTGTTAAAACTAGCTGGCTCTTTCCTACACTCTCCAAGTCAAACACTTTCCCAACGAATTATTATTGTATTTTTTACTTTTTTTTGGTGCAAACCTTTTGGACATTTTATTTAGGTATAGCCTTCGAGTTTCCCATACTCATTATTCGAAAACATTATAATTACCAGTCATAGTACTTGGAATATAACCCATCTAGTTTCCATGATTTGTTCTCAACAATGCCCACAACATCGGACATAAAACTATCACCTTCATTTCTATAACTCTGTGACTTCATAAATATCATCGTCACGAAGTTAACAATAAAAACGACAAAGCTCAAAAGGGGTTACTAGTGGAGGTAATTATTGGTGAAAACAGGGGTCAAAAAAATACAAAAAATGTCTCAATCATTTTCCCAGTTAACGTAGTGCCCCATTCGATTAATAAGAGACAATTTGTTTCATTTTATTCTTGAGTGCATTGCGTTGCATATCATTTTATTTTTGTTAAGCTCGACCAAGTCTAAAGAGTTCATTAAGATAATTTACATGTCCTCATCTATTTAATCAAATAGGTTAAATAATATATGTATATGTCCTCGTCTACTTAAATTATTCCATGTTTTAGTAATTCTTTTGTTAAGCAAAAATATTCAATTTTAAATCAAGTGTAGCCTTATTCGTGAGCCACTTTTCTAAATCTTTTCCAAGCATTTTTCAAGTTGGTTCTCGGCACTTCAAGCCCAAGTCTTTTGCCTTTGCCATCCTTGTATTTTGGCCCTTTTTGCATCAATAAACCGACCCATTAAGCATCAAAGAAAACCACCACATGCTAGAGTTTTTGGCACCAATCTTTGAGTTCAAAATTCAAAAGGTAAGCTATTTTTATTATTCCCGGATAGATTCATTAACGAAAACTACATAATTACAATCGGCTAACAAATTGGAATAGGAGGGCTACTCAAGGAGTAGACACCACAACACACACTACAACACAAAAAAAATAATAAAAGCTCCCAACATGAGAATAACACGAACTACCCACATGATAATAATACGCTCCTCCAAAGGAGAAAAAAACAAAACACAACCCACAAACAAAAGCAAACACATTGAACACTAACAAAACACAAAAAACACAAACACAACCCAAAGAGATAATAAAGGATATAGCTCTTCTCACGACCGGGAATACGCCAAGCAACCACAACAGCAACATCTATGGCCGACCACCCATAAGGACTGAAACTCGCCCCAGACCCCAAAATCAAAAACTGAATTACGCACTTGAATTAGACCCTAAAACTCGACCCCGAACCCAAGCAGCCGACCCCACCCTCAGTTGAATGAAAGTGAACCCAAACCCAACCACACTAGCACCGCCCCAAGCTCTGCCCATACCACTAACCAGGGCTCGTTGCGCCGGCCGTCCCCTCGACCCACGCACCAGAGGCCAAGGGAACAAGGGGGAGAGCCAAATATCCTATATTTCGACCAATCCCCACATTCCTGCCGTCGGAGCCACAACCCTGCCTATTAGAAGCCCCGGCGCCTGCCATAACCTTGCCATCCGGAAGATTGACGACCACCAGCCCGAAGAGGCGGCCAGGGAAAATGGCGAGAATCCCACTTGGAACGTCGTCCACCACTCCGGCTCGAGCGAACGAACAACGATACCAGACAGAGAGAGATCCATGCAGAGAGAGATCCGTGCAGCCATGGGTCAGCCGCCATCGAAACATCCTGCGTCTCGCCGAAGAAGGCGGACAAGCGCAGATTTAGGGAAAATGGAGATTTGGGGATTTTTTTCGTTCGAGGAGAGAGAGAACTTCGTTTCCCGTATACTCTATTCATGTTGCTGAAAAGGTAAGCTTTCTCAACTCCCATCATTCATTGTTTTCGACCAAATCAAGAGAATCATGACAAGTCCTCCCCAAATTGCTCTCCCTTAATGCCAAGATCTTTTTATGCACTTGTCCACAATCATTCCCTATTTCTCAAGCTTATATTCTACAAGAACATTATGGTATGGTAGGTTGTAGTGCCCCATTATTTTAAAACCCATTTATTTTAATGGAGCTTGATCTATTTAATTAAGTTAAGCATATCTGAAAATCCTATTTTATCATATATATAATTATAGCCACGCAAGTATTATAATTTTATTATATATATTATTTTTAACCTAATTACCTTTTCTATTTTTAACCTAATTACCTTTTCTAATAATAATTATTATAAGATTTTATTTAATAGTAGAATTATGATTTAATTGAAAGGAAGGAATGAAAGAGAATTAAGAAATTAAAGTAAGTAATAAAATAAAGAATTAAGAGAGATTTGAAAGGGAGATCGTTTTAATTTTTTTCTCTCTTACGTTTCTCTCCCAATTAGTGTGAATCTCTCCATACGTTACTCCCTCAAGACTTCCAACATCCTCTCCATCTTTTTATCTCTCCAAAAATCTAACAGAATAGACCATCACCTTCTCCATTCCGTATTCTCTATTTTTTTTCTCCGAGCACAAACCTTCCCGACGACCAAGGATCCTTGTGATTGTGGCCACCGCCAACCGAGAGCAGATCTAAGACGAGATCTTATTCATCCCAACAGTACACTTATTAGACAGAATATTTTTCCTTTTTTCGGTGAAAGGTAAGCCCAAATCTCTCACAAGGTTAATAATCTTGTTCTCCAGGTTTGATTAAATTCTTGAAGCCAAGCCCAACATTCTTCCCGGAGCCTTATTCCTTAGTCGAGCCATATTATTTTAAGATAATATGAATCATAAAGTTTAGGCGGTGAACCCTTGAAAGTCGCAGTCGAAATCTCCTGTGATTGGCCACTAGTGAGCCCCCGCCCAACCGAGGACCCGTAGGCGCACGCGCAGGTGTGCCACGCCCAGTAGCACTATCCGTCGTCCGTAGGAAGACATTACTCTAAGCCATAGATATGTATTGCGTACTAGTTCCTCTGCGCAATGTGTGTGCTTCTAGAGAAGCCGTTGTGTTCCCGTGTGCACTCGCGTGCTGCACAGCGTCCCCGAGCGCGCTCAGTAACCCAGGCACCCACGTGCTCCCATTAGATCTGTCTCGACACAGCAGTGTCCCAAGCCACCTACATTGCCCAGTAGTGTGATGAAGATCGTGTATCTCGATACTTGGATTTGCTTCAAAGAATGCTATGACACATTCTTCTCGACGATAGGTTGCTTCAAAGATGCTAAGGCATCTCATCTTTAGCAATCGGTTGAGGTAGCTTGGGCATGATTTCTTGCCAACTAGAGCTCGTGACGAACGATTTGATAAACACCTCTTCGACACAAGGATTTTGTGATAAAATTCAATGAATCTTAACACAAGAAATTGTTGAACAAAGTTCGCTTTTTATTGCTTAATTAATGATGAAAAACGTTGGGAACATAAACTATTTAAAGGGAAAAAACATAGCCTCATCCTATGGGGAAATAAACTACTCACTTATGGAAAATAAATCAATAAAGGATCCCAATATTACTCAACTTATTCAAAGCCTAAATAACCTAGGAAAACTATTAAAAAATGTAGGAACATCCAAGAATAATCCAAAAAAGATTTAGCTCAAAAATCCTTTGAAAGTCTTGATTTCTGGTTCGCCAGGTCACATGAGCATTGCAGTTGCACTGCTCTGCGCTTGCGCCGTGCACGTCCCAGCCCTGTGCGCGACTTCTGCAAGTCCTACCCATGCTCACGGTCACCCGTGACCTTCGCGGCCTACCAGTACCTGCGTTGTCCCGCGTCCGTCTGCCTGTGCGCCAGCGCGTGCTCGTTGCATGCATCGCACACCTGGCTCGCGCACCTGGTACCTTAGCCATATCAACTAGGTTTTTCTCCATTGATGTGCATCTCAGAACCTCCAATGGCCTTCCATTTGAGGCGTGGTCTCGTTCAGGCCCTAGCGGTTTTGCCTGGCCTTTTTGGTCGTCGAGCGACCTTTCTCGTGCGTGCTTGTCGCATACGAGCTCGCGCACGTCTCCGATGCCATGCACGTGACTTTTTGAACCTACACCCGACCTTCTTGGGGCCTCTTGTCCCTCGAACCTCTTTGTCTCAACGCGCCCAATACTCCATGCTCTTCATTCCTCCCCCTTTCGAATGAGCCCTTGTCCTATCGGACTCGTCATCGACTATAAATTAAGGCATCTCCTCCTTGACCTTGACTCTATCGGCCTCATCGACATATGTATCGAAGATAGGTGGCCCAAGGATTTGCCAAATTTTCTCGAGTTGCACGTTCAATTGGGAAATGGTTCGATGCATGTCTTGTAGGGTGTGGTTGGGGTCATTCAGTCCCTCACTCAAATTATTTATCTTCCCCTACATTGACTCGCCCATGCTTTAGAATATGGTGTTGAGATCATCGAGCTTCTATTTTGTTTCCATCGTGTGGCCTTCGTCTACCTCATCCTCGAAGTAGTTAGGCTCGTCATCCCAAATAGAGGACCCTTCTATTTGATTGACACAAACTCATCCACAAACTTGGCATCAAAGAAAAGGGAACCTTCGTACTCGACTAATACTTATCCCTCCATTAATTCATACTCAATAACATTTTTTTATACCTCACATACTTTTTTTTAAACTAATCTGATCACCTCACGACCTGAGCACACTCAACAATATACATATATTTTTTAAACTCAATTAGACCGGTCTAAACTCACTCAATTTTTTTGGTACTCTACAGCAATTACCTCTCACAGCAATCACTACTTTTCTCTCTCTCTCTCTCTCTCTCTCTCTCTCTCTCTCTCTCTCTCTCTCTCTTTTGTTTTTGGTAATCTCCCTTTCACGGTAAATATGAAGATAAACGACCAGCCCTACCAAGAAAGCACCAATAATGAAAATGATATATCTCAATTCTGTAATTTGGTTCAAAGGATGCTAGGATACCTTCTTCTCGCTGATATGTTGCTTCAACGATGCTAAGACACCTCATTTTCAGCGGTAGGTTGAGGTAGCTTTGTTGTAACTCTTTTCCAACTCCAACTCTTCAAATGATGATAGGACACCTCCTTCTCTCTGATTGGTTGCTTCAACAAAGCTAAGACACATTCTTTTCAGCGATAGGTTGAGGTAGCTTGGACATGACTCCTTGCCAACTCAAAGTCGTGACAAACGATTTGATAAATGCCTCTTCGACACAAGGGTTTTGCGATAAAACTCAAAGATTCTTAACACAAAAAATTGGTGAACAAAATTCAAATTTTATTGCTTAATTGATGATGAAAAATGTTGGGTACATCAGGTATTTAAAGGAAAAAGCATAGTCTTATCTTATGGTAATTAAACTAATAAATTATGGAAATAAATCAACTAAGGGTCCTAAAATTTCCCTACTTATTCAAAGTCTAAATAACCTAGGAAAGCTAAAAAAAATATGTAGGAATATCAAAGAATAATCTAGAAAAGATTCAGCTTAAAAATCCTTCTATAAGTCTCGGTTTCTTGTTCATCAGGCCGCATGCGCACTGCAGGCGCACGCAGTCCAACTACCCAGTGCCTGCACCTATGTGTCGCAACCTTGACCGTGACTTCTACAGGTCGCGCCCGTGCGCGCCGTGCTTGCAAACATGATCGCATATAGCCACGTCCTTCGCAGTCTCTAGCACTTGCAATGTCCCACGTTCATCCGTTTTGTGCGCCAGCGCGTCGTGCACTCGACATTTTGCGCAAATCACCTAGTGCCTTATCCATATCCACCAGATTTTCCTCCATTAATGTTCACCCCAAAACCTCCAATGTCGCGTCCGTTTGAGGCATGGTCTCGTCTGGGCCTTAGCGGTTTTGCATGGCCTTTTTGGTCGTCAAGCAGATTTCTTTGTGCATGCTTGTCGTATATGAGCTCACACACGTCTACGATGTCTTGCACATGCTTTTTGAACCTTCACTTAGCCTTCTCAGGTCCTCTTGGCCCTCGAACCTCCTTATCCCCAGGCGCCCAAAACACCATGCTCATCAAAATGCCCCAGCGCACCAAATGCGACGCGGTAACCTCCCAGGCGGGATCGACAGACACCACCAGCGTTCTAGGCACATCCACAGCCTGAGCATGCCGGCAACAACCCTAAATTTTAATCCTCATTTAAAATTCTAGTCGAGCCACGATTAAAATAATTCGCAAAACCGTTACGCAAATCTTTTTTGAAACTTTAGCTTAACCGTAAATTTTAATTAATTAAATTAAGTTAAATAATTATAATTTACTTATGAACTGAGTATAAAATAATTATTTACTTATAAATAATTTTACATGTTTATTTTCGAGGAGTCAAGTCCGTGAAACGAGCACGACCTTTCTGATCATTGCATACATCATATCGAGGTGGGTATATTTTAATGCACTTTTATTCATTTTAATTTTATGTATGATGATTGTTATGTTATATGGCCTACGGTCTAACGTGGCAATTGGCTTTCGAGCAGATATGTGGCAACGGGCTTTCGAGAAATTTTTTGAGTTATGATGTTTGGTCGACGTGCCATTCATCTTTGTTATGATGTTTAGTCTTTCGGGTATTCATTTGAGTTATGATGTGGGTCCTTCGGGCTAATACATCCGATATTCTGATGATAATATGATGGTTGGATATTTGTTATTGAATTGAATAACTGTGCAGTTCTTTATTCTTATTGAGTTGTTAATGTTCACCCCTCATTTATCATTTTAGGTTGACGAGTAGGCGTCGGTCTCGAGAGCTGCGTGGTGATCATATATGTTATTATATGACTTTGTTGATGACATGGGATTTTATTATACTTATTTGCTCATGGACATTCGTACTTCATATTTTGATTTATATTAGTTGATTGTATGACTAACGGATCTACCTTCTTATGTTATGATATTTCTGAGTATAGCTTGAGTTTGGTGAGTTTGAGAATGTTTTGAAAGATTGAATTTCCTAGGTTATCGTGTTTATGTGAATTGAGTTTAAGAAATATGATGAAGTTGTCGTGGAGTTCTCAAATTTGAAGTGTTAAGTTGTCATGAATTATATTATCAGAGTGCGCAGCGTTGATTATTAAAAAAACTTTTTATTCAAAATTCGTTTACCCCTTTTAAAATGCAATATATATCTTTTGAAAACCGGGGTGTTACAAAGTTTTTCACATTGGTCCAAAACTGTTTTGGAAATATCATACTTTTTATATCGCTTGATTCCACGTCGTTTTCAAAAAGTGTTTTTTACCGACGTGAATATGATTCTTACAAAAGCTGTTGAGCTTCTTTGAAGCAGTGAAGAAATTATCCTTTGTAAAATACCTTCCTCTCAGAAGTTTGCTTACAAGAAGATTAAGATAGTTGCGGATCCTCCAGATCTGCTTGGCAATACGGGCTTGATTCATCATGTGTGGATACTTGAATCCTAGACCTCCTTTTGCCTTAGGCAGAGCTAGTAGCTTCCTTTCTTTTCCAATGGATGGCCGTCTTGCCTGAATCTCCTTTACCCTGCCAGAATGAAGAAAAGTGTTGAGCTATCTTCTGGTTTGTAGCTTTAGGCATGTTGATATACAATTAGGCTCCAATAAAGTAACTAATAAATGAAATAATAAAGTAACGACCCGATAGCCAAGGAACCAAAAATACGTAACAAATAAATATACAAACAAATTGTCAAGGTTGATCACCTAAAAAACCAATCGGGTTCCCAAATGTCGAGTCCGCCCGATACCGAGCCGAGAAGTATTTGAATTTGCCTGTAGTAGATACCATAATTTCCGAGAAGATAGACACCAGTCGTAACTGTCAAGGGTCATAAGCGGGTCTCACGATGATTACCTTCCATTAAATAATAATGTAGTACCTTTTATTTATTTTTATTGCCCACTTGCAAAGAGGTGGAGGATGTATATATATGTAAAAAGATGAGAGAGAGAAAGGGATCTTCTCCCCATTCTTCTTCCCCCAACCACCAAAAAAAAGGAGAAAAAACCCTCAATGAATAAAAAAGAAAAACGTCAATTTTTCTTGTTCTTCATTTTTCTACAAGAAGTTCGACTCTTATTTAACAGTTGATCATCCGATTTTTTACATCAACAGTTTGGATCTAGAGGAAGGGCCCCATAATTTATTTGGGGTCAATTTTCGTTGGAAAACAACCACATCTCCAACGAAAAACAAAGATCACTCCGAGTTATGCAATTCATTAATATTTTTCCCTTAATTCTTCTGCATTTTGTGACTCTGTTCTTTCATTTTTCTACTATTCTTTTCCATCACTCCAAGCTATGTGAAAATTTGGAGATCTGACTCTGTTCTTTCATTTTCTACTCTTCTTTTTTCATCACTTCAAGCTAGGTGAAAATTTGGAAATCCGAAAGCCCCCTGCTTGCTGTGAATTTACGCAGCTTTTTTCAATCAATTTTTCTTTTCTTTTCCTTTTGTTTTCTATTGAATAAAAAATAAGAATATAATACAACTTGGACACAACAAAGCCACGTGATTAGCACTGTTAGTGTCAGTATAGAACTGTTCACATAACATCACCCCAAGCACTGTTAGTGCCAGTATATATATAAGTAAAAGAAGGACCGATATAGAAAACGCTGATCTCGGAGCAGCAGACCTCGTCGTCTTCCACCCCACCGTACTGGGCGCTGGGCACGCACGCGGACGGTACATGCAGGGCACAAGCAAGGGGAACAGGGCCTGGGTACACAGACAGGGATTCAAACACAACTGAACCTTTTGAAAATGCACTCGGGCGATTTCAAGGAAATTTTACCACATTGAAATAGATCCAAAACGCACTAATACACCAGAGGTCAACCCTTAAAAATCATTTTAACCTGGTGAACACATTTTTGCAAAATAACAGTTCAAATCTGAAATTTGGACACCATAGACATGAAAGCAGAATAACACAATCCACAAAATTTCAACTCAAAATACCATAGAGTCGATTTTATATCAATTTATCAAGAATCTGACCATAACATCAAACCCTCAGAATATATAGCTACAGGTCGAGTTTTAACTTGAAAATTTTGCATAATAGACTTTACCATCGGAGGGTTCAACCCTCAAAATTTCAATTCATTTGGCCAAGTATAGAATTTATCATGATTTTTACGAAAACCTGAGGCTAGACCAAATTAAAAAATTCACATAGGCCTCAATACACAATAAAATCATCTAAGGCCTTCACCATAAGGCTAAGAACATATCAAGGTTCCATTATCCACAGGGGTTTCACAATTCCAACATGATCTGCAATGGCTTCGCATCAAACCACTTAAGATCACACAAAAACAATTTAATTCAAAGCCCTAACACATGAACAAACAAGGGACGATATCAATAAACATAATAATACATGAAAATAGGGAGCTCAAGACATCTTGTACCGTTCTCAAGGGAAAGGTACTCATAACGAGCAAAGGATGGCTGAACGGGGTTGCTGGCTCGCGCGTATCGGGCTCGGCATCATTGCTTGGCTCGCGGGCGCCGGGTTCCTTGCGTGCGATAGTCTGCGCGTGAACACGGGGACGCTGGGACAACGAAGTGCACGGAACGATGGAGCAAGGGTCAAACAGAGATGATTGTTATGGCTCCTGGTCTGGGTTTCCTTCACTTGGCACGTCCGCGAGAGGGTGGCGATGGCGGGTAAGCAGCAGCGTGGGGTGATGATCGCCGGGGGCGCGGGTGACCTCGCGAGCAGATAATTGGAGCACTACTGGGGTAGAGCCTCACATGGTGCAGCGATGATGATGCTGCCCGCGGTGGTGCACGGTGGTCGAGGGTGAAGCTGAAGTTTGATACTTGTACATCAAGTATTCAGAGTTGCTTACAAATCAATCAAACATAATTAAAAGAAGATTCAAATCGATACAGAAGCAGTATTTACTGAAAACTGAACCTTCAGGAGAGTGTCCCACTCTCCCTTTGGATCTCTTTCATTAATGCAAATATCACAAACATTCTTCAAAGATTTACAGCATAGACTCCCTTTATACTCTACTTGAACAATGATTTCCACTATTTATTGGGCACTGTATGAAGTATTTGAACTACCGGAAAGAAATACAACAAGGGGGGGATGCCGAAGGCAGGGCTAGTGACTGGAGTGAAGTCGTAACAAGGTAGTCGTACTAGAAGGTGCGGCTGGATATCCGACCACAAATCCCTTGTGGTTTTTCTAGTTTGAATCCCTCAAACTCTATCACAGTGAACCTTCGAACACTCTGTCAAATTTCTATCGAAAATAATGCACACAATTTGGATCACTATACTCTATACAAAAATCTAACAAAACCCAGAAAATCAAAGATCCAAAAGTCATCCTAAATATGAGTTTCGTCCTCCTTTTATGTGCGAGCTACATTTGGTAAGTCTTCTCATTTGCTTTCCCTCCAAGACAGGATGTACTTATGGTAAGTCTCTTGATGCCCAAAAGTTGCGATCTCTCTAGCGTAATCATGAAAGGTGAATCTCGAGCTTATTCCCATAGTCGTGCCATAACAGATATGTATCATCAATAATCAACTTTAATTAAAAAGTATATCTAAGGAATTTAAATCAAACTTACCTTATATATTCTTGCGATTGTCTGAATCCTGCGAACTTCGAGAAGGTTCATCGATTTACTGCCAATCTTCAGAACTTACAATCTCTCCCTTTGGCAGATAAATCGAAAACCATTTCCTTGAACCTTCACGTAAAATGACATATCCTACAACACATATACTAACCCCAAAAATACTCATCTCATCACAGAAGTGTTGTTCATATGAACAACTCGAATACCTGAATAAGAGCAAAATAGTTCACATGATACTAATAAAAAGTTCATCCCACGCAAGCAAAAAGAAAATAAAACAGTTCAAACAAAACACACGCAAATGAAATAGTTTTTTAGCAAAACACATTTAAATGTCTAGCCGAAAGGTCAACACAGATTCTTCATCCTCAATCTCCTCGGTAGAACCTTCTTCAGAACCATCATAAGTCTATTCCTCAGTAGCTGCATCCTCTTCCTCTGCATCAGAACCCGCTTCATCTTCTTCGGTATCTGAACCTTCATCTGTTTCCAAAGCCTTCTCCTTTTCTTTGCAGCCTTTTCTTTCCCTTTGGTCGTGACAGCAGCAGCCTTTGACTTCTCCCCCTTAGTTCCAGCATGTACTTTCTTCTGTTCACCCTATCCAGCAGCTTTCTTTGTCTTCTCATTTTTCGATTTAGATACCAAAGGGTCCTGTGACTTCAATGCACCCAGCACCTCCTTATAGTGCCTTCGTTGATTAGCAAGCTTCTTTTCAAGCCCAGACAAAACTGCTACTTATTGGTTCAGAAACCCACGCAGTTGAGAAGGAATATCAGAGGCCTGGACAAGAGATGATCGAGGAGGGGCAGACTTAACACCAGCAAGGGCAAGAGGCTTGAGGGTAGGAGAAAAATTATCATCCGCACGCGGGTCCATTTTGACACCGGCCTTGAAGAGAATGGCGCAAATAGTAGACGGATAGAGAAGCAATTTCTGGCGCTTAGAGATCTCAACAAACAATACCACGACATAAAAAATAACAGACCCAATGTCGAAGGGAACATCATTAAGAATTCGATAGCGAACTCGAGCTTGAGTAGGAGTCACAAACTGTTTGTGAGTGGTTTGTGTCCAGTTCGACGCTTCTATTTTCTGTAAAGCATTTGCGGGTGGAGTGAGACTCTTCACAAAGAGTCCCGGAGCAAGCCATTTATTCAATTGCCCACCAGTCAAGGTGTGGGCAACTTCATCGAGATCATCAGTTAATGGAGAAAGAGAAGAACCTTCAGCCAAACCAAGTACCGAGTTTACAACAGACAAAAAGAACTCAATGATACTGTTTCGTACAAATACCTTTCGAAACTTCATCGACGTGGGGTCAGAGACAGAGATAGAAAAGTTCGAGTAGACTTCACACACAAGTTGAGGGCAATATTTACCAGCAGACGTAACAAAACTTTCAAGACCAACCTTTTTCAGAAGTTTAATCAACCCAAGTTGCTCAAAGTGCTCACCAACAATAGTCCGTTCAGGACGAAATTTCATTTGAGAGAAAATGGCAGAAAAGCGAGACTCAGACAGAGGAGAATAAAATTGACAGGAAAAAGCGTTACCAACAGCAAGAGGAGTATATGTATCGTCACCTTTGGTCTCATCAATAGCTTTTTCTTCAACAACAGGAGACAGTTCATTGACAACAGGATGGATGTTGTCTAATTTGTCAGGTTCAGCAACGTAATTTGCAATTTCTTTCTCCGTAGAGTCAGCATCAGAATCCGGGGATGACTCTTCTCCAGACTTCGTGACAGAAGCAGTAGCAGTAGGAGGTTCAGGTACAAGAATTGCCTTCTGCGCCTTTTTGGGTTTTCTCCCATAAGGTTTTGGGACATTCTTGCGCTTCTTCAGAGATTTGGCGGCGGAAGGAGATCCTTTTCCAACTTTCTCGCTGGTACCTGCCACTTCAGGTTGAGCACTCTTTGTTGTAGAGGACTTCTTAGGGCTTGGTAAAACCCTAGGTGCGACAAGGTCGGAGGGTTGAACTTTTTGGTTACCATGTCGAAGGGAGTCGGATTTGGTGCAGTTTCAGTGCTTTGGCTTTGACGAGTTGAACGCCGAGAGGATTGAGGAACATTCTTCTTCGGCTTCACATTACCCTGTTTGGATTTAGGCATGGTTTTGAAATAAAGCTTCACACAAATAAGGAAGGTTAGACGATTTTGGTGAGAAGAGAGAAATCGGGAATTTAGATTGATATGAGAGAGATGAGAAAAGATGATATGATAGATATAGGGAAACAAAATTGCAGTTACCGAGGCCAGTTACAAGACGGTTCGGCTTTTGGAAGTTTGAATTTCAAAACTTTCCCAACACTTTATGCATAAAAAAAAGAATCGTTCCCTCCAACATAAAAGATTCAATTTTTAGAAGGAAACGCGGTCAGAATATTGTACCAAAAATAAGTTAAGCATTATTTTGAAACTCAATCAATCGCATGGAAATTTTATGCACATGCCTAGATAAAATATTTATCATACAATACCCAAGATACTTCCAATCATGCAAAATTGAGAGATCCACTATTTGAAGAATCTAAGAATCTTTCTTAATCAGTTTGTAAAGAGCTCGACACTATTATAAATGGAGACAAATCAAAATTCTCTTCAGCACAACTCAGCCCTTATAACTCCAACTTTTATATAACACGAAATTAATATAAGTTCACTCATCACTTTCTCTTAGAAAAAATGAAATTTTCGTTCGCAATTCAGCCTCAATACATGTGATGAACTTACTTCGTTCTTTGAACTTCCGCACCAATTCACTTACTAACATCAACTATACACCAATGTCAAGCCCATTAATTGAGGTGTGAATCATCCCGCAAAAAGTTTTATTAGAACATGCTGAGAAGATGTGAGGATGACCAACCTTATTTCACCAATGAACTTTCATTCTTAAGAATGACTACCTGTAGTTATCATACCTCGATTATTGTTAAGCACGTAACTAGCATTCACACGTGATCATGTAAACACCTCATGCGATAGTTTCCCAATGCTTATTTTGACGAGAGCATCTCTTACAAGTAAACTTAAATGATCATTATGACAAGCTCCACCAAACTGACCAGTTAGAATCCATAGACCACCAATCAATGAGTCCAACAATAAATTATTCAATGAATCTTCCAGGGATGAACCTACATACTACAATGCGTAAATGCTGAGAATTTCTTATATGCGACACTTATGTATATACAATATGCAATTGACGCTTATGCATAGATATTATATAGCACACATTCCTAAGGATTTCCTTAGTGACAAAAAGCGTTTCGAATCAAGTGCTTTTGTAAAAATATCAGCAAGCTGATCTTCTGTAGGTACATGATCCAACACAATAACTCCATCTTCCACCAAATTACGAATAAAATGATAGCGAATGTCAATATGTTTGGTACGAGAATGTTGGATTGGATTTTTTGAAATACTTATTGCACTAGTGTTGTCATAGAAAAGTTGAGCAGAATGAAGACTTTGTTTCATCCAGACCAATTGTGAGCAACAGCTTTCAGCAGCGATGTACTCGGCTTCAAAAGTAGAGAGAGGGATGCAGTTTTGCTTCTTACAAAACCCAGACACCCTATATATAAGCAACCACCAGAGGTACTTTTTATATCATAGAGATTTCCAGCCGGTCAGCATTGCAATAACCTGCAAGATGTAGGTTCGTATCAGCAGAGTAAGAATAAGCCATACTCTGATGTACCTCCAACATATTTTATAATATGCTTGAATGCCTTCATGTGCGATTCTTTAGGAGCGGACTAATACCTGACACAAAGTCCAACACTAAAGCAAATGTCAGGTCTACTAGCAGTAAGATACAAAAGACTACCAATCATACTTCTGTAAAGAGTTTGATCACCAGTTGTACCTTCATCATCCTTAGACAACTTAACATGCGTGCCCATGGGAGTTTGAGGATTTTTAGCATTTTCAAGACTAAACTTTATAACAAGGTTCTTAGCATATTTGCTTTGATGCAAAAAGATACCATCTTTACCTTGTTTTACCTGAAGCCCAAGGAAGTATGAAAGTTCACCTACCAGACTCATCTAAAAAAATCAGATGATACTAGATCAACAAAGTGATTGACCAGCTTCTTGGATGTTGACCTAAAAATAATGTCATACACATATATTTGAACTTCCAATAGGTCTTCATTCTTTTGGAGAGAAAAGAAATGGTTGGTCAACTCCCTCTCTCTTGAAACCTTTCTCCAGAAGGTACATGGTGAGACGCTCATACCATGCATGAGGCACTTGTTTTTGTTCGTACATGCCATTCTTGAGTCTGTAAACATGATTTCGATTTTTGGGATCCTTGAACCCTTCAGGCTGCTTTACGTACGCTTCTTCATGCAAAATGTCGTTTAGAAAGGTTGACTTCACGTCCATTTGGTAGACAATGAACATTATTAGACAAGTAATTGACAAAAATATACGTACCGATTCATGTCTTGCAACGGGGGGAAGGTTTCATCAAAATCAATCCCTTGAGTCTGAGTGTAGCCTAGAGCGACCAATCCCGCCTTGTTGCGTGTCACATTCCCGAACTCATCAGTTTTGTTCTTAAAGATCCACTTGGTTCCGATGACATTCCAGATGCAGGTTCAGGAACTAGCTCCCAAACGTCATTTCAGTGAACTGCTCAAGTTCTTCTTGCATGGCCAAGATCCAGCAGTCATCTTTCAGAGCCTCTTTAGCGTTCTTAGGTTCAATTAATGAGGTGCAGTGCTGTAAATGAACCGAACCGAACCGAACCGAGCTTGGGCTGTTCGAGCTTGTGTTCGTTTACGTTCGAACAGTGTTCGTGTTTGTTCATTTATTTTTTGAGCAAAAAATTGTGTTCGAGTTCGCTCGTTTAATTGTTCGTAAAAGTTCGAGTTCATTCGTGTTCAAATATTTTTACATAAACATTTTAAATATGTTTGATTAACTCGAAATTTGTTCGTTCGAACTCGTTCAAACTCAAAAATAAAAGAATAAAATAAAAATATTTTTATATTTTTTTTTATTAAAAATATAATGTAAATATTAAATAAATAAATTTACCTTAAATTTTAGATTTTTTATTAAAAACATTATCAAACTATGTATAAAATAAAATTATATTAAATTAATGTTCGCGAACATAATTGAACGTTCACGAACGAGCTCGTGTTCGTTCGATTATTAAACGAGCCTAATTTTCTGTTCGAACTCGGCTCGATTAATAAACGAACGAGCTTTTGTCGAACACGAGCTTTTGTTCGCGAACGTTCGGTTCGTTTATAGCTCTAATATTGAGGGGTAGCAAGCAGAGTGAGAAACACCTATGAGTTTCTTGACTGAGTTCTTCGAATTTCAAGTTACACTCTCATTGAGATCACCAATGACCAGTTATGATGGATGATCTTTCTGAACCTTCAGGGGTGGATCACGCTTAGATTGTGAGGGACTTGCGAGTGTGGCAGATACCTCATAGTCTGTCTGATTTTCTTGAGACCCATCCTTCATCTGTACGTTCAATGTTCTCACAGTTTTCAGAAATGCGAACATCTTGAGTATCCTGTGTACTCACAACATTTTCACAAGAATTATAAAACAGAGATAAACCACCATGGGAGGTTTTCTCATCAAAGGTGTCATTCATGGATTCTATTACAGTGGAGGTACTCATGTTGTACACACGATATACTCGACTGTTGTTAGAATAACCAAGAAAGAACCCTACATCAGATTTAGCTTCAAATTTTCCAAGTTGTTCAAGATCATTATAAATGAAGTATTTACATCCAAAAACGTGTAGATGACTAAGATTAGGATTCTTACCTTCCCAGAGTTCATAAGATGTCAAACCCATACCTCGACGAAGGTACACTCTATTCACAAGATAGCACGCTGTGTTGATTGCCTTTGCCCACCATCTAAAAGATATTTTCTTGGAGTTCAACATGACCCTGGCCATTTCTTGAAGAGTGCGATTCTTCCTTTCAACAACTCCATTCTGATGTGGGGTCTTGGGTGCAGAAAACTCATGAAGAATACCTAGTGAGTCACAAAAGTTAGCAAACTCAAAATTTTCAAATTCTCGTCCGTGGTCACTTCGAATACTAATTATGGAAAATTTGAAGCTTCGGACAAAGTGACTTAAAGGCAGATAATGTATCAGATTTTTCTCTCAGTAAATCAACCCATGTATACCGAGAGAAATCATCTACACCAACAAAAATAGACTTTTTACCTTGGTATCTCTCAACCTGTATGGGACCCATCAGATCCATGTGAAGTAGTTCTAGGATTTTTTTAGAAGCAATGTGGTTCAGTGCCTTATGAGATGCATGGGTGTGCTTACCCAGTTGATAGGGTTCTGGTGTAGATTATTATTATTATTATTATTATTATTATTATTATTATTATTATTATTATTATTATTATTATTATTATTATTATTATTATCTTAGAGAATAAGTTAGAAAATAAATAATATTATAAGAGATCTTGTCTTGTTGGACAAGTTAGGAATAAGGTTTTGGAGTCTTATTTAAAGGGCTCGTCATATATTGTTTTAGGGAGTTGATTATAAATAAAAGATGAATTGATATTGTGAGTTTTACGTGTTTTACGAGAGAGTATCTCGTTTACTCGTTTTATCCTTCCCATTCGTACGCTTCCCCTACATCAGTTGGTATCAGCAGTCAGTACGATTCGCGATGTCGTCGGGACGACAAGATGCCGCAAACGAACAACATGATGCAACCTTCAACGATCGGTTTCAACAGATTGACTACCGACTTCAAGAGTTGGACGTGCGTTTCACGAATTGGTTTGCCGATCTTTGGACGGGGATCGAGGATTTGCATTTGACGCTTAACAACGTGGTTGTTTCGAAATTGCAAACGAACCGCGATGGAGCTGTGGGCCGTGGCTTTCGCGGGGGAGACAGAGGCGGTTGTGGGGGACGCGGCCATGTTGGGGCGCCCCGGCAAAGGTCCCCGCCACCTCTGAACGGCATTAAGGATTGGGACTTCGCCGGCGGTTATCGTGCTCGACACGGTTGGGGACTTTATCGCGAAAATGGTAAATGGGAGGGCCCGTTTCGCGTTGACATCCCCAAATTCGATGAAGAGCAAGTTGACGGGCCATTGTACGATGGTCTTCCTGTGTTTGATGAAGGACCCAAAGAGGTGGAAGAGCGTCTTACCGATGAAGTGGACGATCCCTACGACGGTTCGCCGATTTTCGATGAGGAACCTCCTTGGACTAGAGGAATTCTATCATGTTCCGTGTATCAAAATTCAGCTGCTAGAAGAATTGGTTGTTTTTATGTTGCGCAGGCCCGAGCTTTTCTCCCACGGGAATTTGTTGCGACCTTGCAAACAAATGTTGTTTTTTGGTCCCCACGATGACTTCAATATTCTGTGTGTGGCTGGTGCATATATGTATTTCCATGAATTTCAAGGGGGTGATACCATGGAGGTGAGGCATTCAACCTTCGTGTTCGACAGAGAGAAACGACGGGAATTACTACCATGGGCTCGACACCATACGTCGGCCACGGGTGCGCATCGGCGTCGAGGGCGAAGCCTTCCAAACCGGAGGAGAATGGTGTAGATTATTATTATTGTTATTATTATTATTATTATTATTATTATTATTATCTTAGAGAATAAGTTAGAAAATAAATAATATTATTAGAGATCTTGTCTTGTTGGACAAGTTAGGATAAGGTTTTGGAGTCTTATTTAAAGGGCTCATCATATATTGTTTTAGGCAGTTGATTATAAATAAAAAATGAATTGATATTGTGAGTTTTACGTGTTTTACGAGAGAGTATCTCGTTTACTCGTTTATCCTTCCCATTCGTACGCTTCCCCTACATCAGGTTCGCAGATCAGATGTTCCTTCATAGATATTTTTGGAACACCCCGAACCACACCTGCATTAGACAATTTGACCAAGTGAGAGTATCCAAAATGACCAAGCGTTGGTGCCATATTTCACATTCACTAACATTTGCCTGCAAACATTTTTCATTAACATCAACAAGATAGCAATTGTTAGATGATCGAGAATCATGTAGAACTCACCACCCAGCTTTGTTATGCCTTTCAGAAACTAAAAAACAACACTCTTTCGTCCAAACGGTAGTCAAGAAACTGGGATATGAAGATAGGTTTGCTATTGTTGATCATATTGGCTCTAGCGGAGGACTTGTCCTTCTGTGGAGACCAGAGGTGGAGATTAATCAAGTTATATGCAGGGATTTCTATATTGCTGTTGAGTTTAAGATAGGAGAAGCTAGACTCACCTGGGGAGTTTTTGTTTACATGAGATCTGACAAGCTGCTCAGAGCCAGCCAAAGAAGTGAACTGGAAAGGGACAAAGACTCTTGGGGTGATTACTGGTTTATTCTCGGGGACTGGAATGTCATTTGTTTTAAAGAGGAAAAGAAAGGTGGCAGGTTAAGATATGCTAGCAGCTTCATTGACTTCAACAATTTCATATCTGCTATGGAAATGGAAGAGGTGAAAATGGTGGGGTACCAGTTCACTTGGGCTAATAATAGGAATGCAGAAGGTTATGTTGAGGAGAAACTTGACAGGGTGTTTGCATCTCCTCTGTGGTTATCATCAAATCAAAATGCAGTAGTCACCAACATGCTGAGAAGTGCCTCTGACCATTCAATGATCCTCTTAGACAGTGGTGCTCGCAAAGCCAATCAGAAAAAGAGGTTCTCCTTTGAGAATAGATGGATAAAAATGGATGGCATAACTGAAGTTGTAAGGGCAGCCTGGGACATTGAAAAGCAGGGAACACCATTCTTCAAACTCAAAGAAAAGGTTAGAGAAACCAGACTTGCTTTGCTCAAATGGGGCTCACAGTTCAACAAAGAGAACCAACACAAAATTGATAGCATGAATGCAAGGCTGGAAACCATTAGAGGGGAAGGAGTGGAGGACCATTGGGATGAATGGGAGAGAATTAGGGCTGATCTGTCTGCAACTCACACCTTTGAAGAACAATACTGGAAACAAAGAGCAAAAATCTTATGGTGGAAATAAGGGAATGCCAATACCAAATTTTATCATGCTTATACCAGACAGAGAAGGAAATAAAACTCTATTTCCAGGCTTCTCACAAGAGATCACAGAGTATGCCAATCTCAAGCAGATATTGAACACCACATCTCAGATTATTTTGGCTCTCTGTTTTCCACTGAGGGTTCTTGGGGTGGAAACAACCTGATTCATCTGTTACCAACATCTATATCTTCTGACATGAAGCAACAATTGCTGAAACCAGTGGATGAAGGTGAAATAAAGCAGGCATTATTTAGTCTCCCTTCTGATAAAGCTCTAGGTGAAGACGGTATGAACGCTTTATTTTATCAGCACTTCTGGAATATTGTAAGGTTGGATGTTATTGCTGCTATCAAAAGCTTTTTTGCTTCGGCTCTTTCCTGAGATATTGGAACCATATCTTGGTGACCCTCGTTCCTAAATGCAAAAATCCTGATTTCATACACCAATATTGGTGTTGTAAGTATTTTTAACCGGAGTAGAATCCAAAGATTCGACACAGGGTCGTATCACGAGGAAGGTTAGCCGGATTATTCTATGCGAATATTCAATCACACGAAATAATGAAAAAGCCCTAAACACTCTAATTCGATTGATTTGGTTTAATATTATCAACTAGGAATTGAAAAGCAAGTAATAGGAAAAACTAGACAAAACAAAGGATCACAAGATCGAACTCAAATAATTATAAAGGAGCTAGGGTATCGGGGTCAATCAATTCCGGTTCTCAATGAACTCAACGAGCAATCAAAAGCTCGGTTAAAGGCCTCACAAAACTATTC
>CACSLK010027843.1:6565200-6575601 GCA_902706635.1 Striga hermonthica
TCTTCCCGGAAATATTGTAACAAATGAACTTGTGCACGACCGCGGTGGCTAAGTCCTCGATTAGGCCATTGGGCATGCCGGCGGAATCCCACTTCGTGTGCGGGGAAAGTTTGGCCCAACACTTATGAGCATCGAAATCAAGGGACTTGTGTCTCGTCCCGGAGAAGTTGAAGCCACACACTCTCTTCATGACCGCGTTGTCCACCGTGTACTCCTTCCCCCAAAACCGACAAGTAAAATACTCGTTCCCATCGGCGAGTACAAAGGAGCTGAAAAAGTCAATCATTAGGCCTCGAAACGACGGTTCTTCGAGCTTGGCATACTCGGTAAGGTTGAGAACTTTGAGGTACTTCATCACGTCCTCGAGAATGCCTAGGTCATTCAAAAGATTCCAGTCCACCGCCTTAGGCCGCACCACCTCTTTTTGCGAAAGGCGGGAGTACGTCTCTCCTTCCTTCCGGGAATAAATCGGGAAAGGGGCACCGAATTGGTCCGAGAGATCATCGTCCAAAAGAGCTTGTCGGGAGGAGGATTCGGTTGCCTTCCTCTTCTTAGCCGGCTCGGATTGAGCGGCTTTCTTCTTTGTAGGGCGAATCGGAGTCTTTCCCATTTCTAAAGTCACTCGGGCAATTTGTCGAACACCTTGGGTGCACAAGTTTGAAGTTCAAGCTTGGATGAAGAAGGCAATGGTGAAGCCCAACTAGCACTCTTCTTCAATCAATATGTCACAACCACCAACACTAACAAATCAAGTTCTTCAGAATAATAGCAAGGATCGTGATTATCCGATAATGAAAGCCCGAATTTGGTGAACTCGTGATAGAAAATTCGGAGGTGAGAGATGACACGGATCTGGTCGGGTTGTTGCTGTCGGCAGAGACGTGCTACGGAGAACGACTCGCCGGTCGGAGAGGATCCGTCGACTGGTAGGGCAGAGGTTGTGAACTAGGGTTAGCGATTTGAAGCTTCGAATTCTCACCACCCTTGCTCGTGAATATGCCGGGATGAAGAAGTCGAATTAGTGTGGATGAATTATTTGAGAAATTGCGGGGTGTGTATAAGAAATTGATGATCGATTGTGAGGGATCTGTCGCCGGTGAGAGAAGTATTTTGCAAGGATGAAAGATGCCCCAAAAAAAACTGATGTTAGTCCCTTTTAATCGTGCGTCCCGCGGCCGCAGCTTTCTCAGTGTCGCGACTTAATTTCTTCGCCGCGGCCGCGGACATTAGGCTCTGAAGCTGCTGATAAGTTTGCGCGATTTTAGTCGCCGCAGACGCGGCGATGAAATGCTCCGCGGCCGCGACATTACTCCGCGGCCGCTAATTTATCCCGCGGCCGCGACATTTTGAGCCTGAAGTCCGATATATGGGTCCTGCAAAATGATCGCCGCGGCCGCGGCTAAGGAAAGCCCGCGGCCGCGACTAGCAATTTTTTTTTTTTTTAATGATAAAACGAAATAGAAGAAACTAAAACGAATACACAGCAGTACAAAGGATACTCGGTTTAATGCCGGGAGTTCGGCATAATTCCTCGATCACGCATAAAAAGGGTCGCCGAGACTGACGGTATCGACATGCCTCTTTCCAAACTCGCCATCATAATATGGTTTCACTCTCTGCCCGTTAACCAAGAATAAATCGTTGTTTGCCGGATTACGCAAACGGACAGCTCCAAATGACAACACTTCATCAACAACATACGGCCCACTCCAACGGGACTTGAGTTTTCCGGGAAAAAGACGAAGGCGAGAATTAAAGAGAAGTACCTTCATCCCGGGCTCGAGGTTCTTCCGAACAAGAGTGGCATCATGAAGCCTTTTTGTCTTCTCCTTGTAGATTTTCGAATTCTCGTAGGCTTCATTTCTCCATTCTTCTAATTCCGAGAGTTGCAGCATCCTTTCTCGTCCGGCAGCATCAAGATCGAAATTCATCTTTTTGATTGCCCAGAATGCCTTGTGTTCGATCTCAACTGGCAAATGGCATGATTTCCCGTAGACTAGCCGGAACGGGCTCATCCCCAATACTCCCTTGTATGCCGTCCTTTGGGCCCAGAGTGCATCATCGAGCCTGCTCGACCAATCCTTTCTAGACGAATTCACCGTCTTCTCAAGAATAGTCTTAATCTGTTTGTTGCTCGTTTCTGCTTGCCCCGACGTCTGCAGATGGTATGGGGTGGCCACCTTATGCGAAATTTCGTATTTCTTCATCAACTTCTCAAAAATCCGGTTGCAGAAGTGTTTTCCTCCATCGCTCACGATGGCACGTGGAAATCCAAACCTGCTCAAGATATTTCCTCGCAAAAACTTAATAACCACATTAGCATCACATGTCTGTGTGGGGATAGCCTCGACCCATTTGGACACGTAATCTACAGCAAGGAGGATATATTCGAAACCAAAAGATTTGGGAAACGGTCCCATGAAATCAATGCCCCAAACATCAAAAATCTCAACTTGCAAATTGTTCACAAGGGTCATTTCGTTTCTAGAACCAATGTTCCCAATTCTTTGACATCGGTCACACGATTTACAAAAATTATGAGCATCCTTAAAAAGGGTTGGCCAGAATAAACCTGATTGGAGAACCTTGAAGGCGGTCTTGCGACCTCCAAAATGTCCTCCACAATTGAACTCGTGGCAAAAAGCGAGAACATCTGCTTGTTCATCCTCGGGTACACACCTCCGAAGGATTTCATCTTTTCTCATCTTGAAAAGGAATGGGTCGTCCCAAAAATAGCTCCTGCACATCAAAACAAACCGTTTCCTCTCTTGGGAAGAGAGGTTAGCCAACAAAACACCATCTGACAAATAGTTGACAATATCAGCATACCAAGGGACACTAGACACTTCACTCGCATGCTCATATGGGAAGTCATCATTTATACCAGCATGTTCATGCAATGCAAGAGAAGGTTAAGAAGGGACAATACGAGACAAGTGATCAGCAACAACATTTTCACACCCTTTTCTATCTCTAATCTCTACATCAAACTCTTGTAAAAGAAGAATCCACCGAATAAGCCTAGGTTTCGATTGAGTTTTACTCAAAAGATACCTAAGGGTTGCATGGTCTGAATGCACAATAACTTTAGATCCTAAGATATAAGACCTAAATTTTAAAATTGAAACGATTAAGAGAAAACACAACAGCCAAGAGTTCTTTCTCAGTGGTAGTATAATTCAATTGGGCACCATTGAGAGTCAAACTAGCATAATAAATCACACAAAGCAATTTATCAACTCGCTGACCCAAAACGGCCCCCACAGCAAGGTTTGATGCATCACACATAATTTCGAAAGGTAAAGACCAATCAGGTGCAATCACAATAGGAGCAGTCACAAGCTTATTCTTCAATTTATCAAAAGCCTCTAAACATGCATCATCAAATATGAAAGGCACATCATTAGCAAGCAAGTGACACAAGGGCTGACTTATTTTTGAAAAGTCCTTAATAAATCTTCTATAGAAGCCAGCATGACCCAAGAAACTTCGAACACCTTTTACATTCACAGGCAGGGGAAGTTTTTCAATAACATCTATCTTAGCTTTGTCAACTTCAATCCCCCGACTAGACACCACATGACCTAGCACAACACCACTAGTCACCATAAAGTGACTTTTCTCCCAACTCAAAGTTAAATTCGACTCAATGCATCTTTCAAGAACTCGAGTTAAATTATGCAAACAATCAGAAAAAGAAGTACCAAAGATTGAGAAGTCATCCATGAATACCTGCAAGCAGTCCTCGAGCATATCAGAGAAGATGGAAAACATGCACCGTTGGAAGGTCCCGGGTGCATTGCACAGGCCGAAGGGCATACTTCTGAAAGCAAAGGTTCCGAATGGGCACGTGAAGGTTGTCTTGGGCTGATCCTCCAGAGCTATGGCCACTTGGTAGTAGCCCGAAAGTCCGTCCAAGAAGCAATAGAACTGGTGGCCGGATAGTCGGTCGAGAATTTGGTCAATAAACGGCAACGGGAAATGGTCCTTCTTGGTCACGGCGTTGAGCCGTCTGTAGTCAATGCACATCCTCCACCCGGTGGTAATGCGGGTAGGAACCATCTCCTTCCTCTCATTCTCAATCACCGTAATTCCTCCCTTCTTGGGCACCACATGAATGGGACTCACCCACTCACTATCTCCCACCGGATAAATGAGGCCCTCGGAGTAAAGTTTCAGCACCTCTTTCTTTACTACCTCCATCATGTTCGGGTTTAACCGCTGCTGGCTATCCCGAAATGGCTTGGCTCCTTCTTCCAAAACAATTCGATGCATGCAAGTAGAAGGGCTGATCCCCTTTATGTCGCCAAGGCTCCAACCGATGGCCTTTTGGTTCTTCTTTAGTACCTCAATCAGTTCCTTCTCTTCTTCCCAGTTGAGCTCGGCAAAGATTATCACCGGCTTTTTCTTCTCATCATCCAGAAAGACATACTTGAGGTGACGAGGCAACTCTTTTAACTCTAGTGCTGGTGGGGTTATCGATCTCGGCTCTTCAACTTCCAACAACTCAATAACTGGGCCTTCCTCCTCCTCAAGTTCGGGTATCAATCTCTCTTCCAAATCTCGAACGGCTACCTCTTCCACGAATGGGTCACTCACATCTACAAAAGCGCACTCCTCCACAAAGTTCACCGAGGATGCCGAGGTGGCTTCTCGGACGGAAATGGACACGGATTCACCTAAGACTGTCATGTTCAAGGTTCCATTCCTCACGTCAATGAGTGTGTTGGTAGTGGCCATGAATGGTCTACCAAGAAGGATGGTGTGATCCTTCCCATTCTCCTGAACGTCCCCCACATCTAGTACCACAAAGTCTACCGGGACAATGAGTCTCCCGACGCGAACAAGAACATCCTCAACTACCCCCTTGGGGTATCTGATAGAACGGTCTGCGAGCTGAAGGCACATGCGAGTGGGTCTCAAATCTCCTAAACCGAGCCGCTAGAAGATAGAAAACGGCATGAGGCTGATTCCCGCTCCGAGGTCGAGCATCCCCGAAGCCTCCTTTCCATTCCCCAGAGCAATCTTTATCACGAAACCTCCAGGGTCTCGTTCTTTCTTGGGAAGGTCATGCTGCATGGCACTAGCCGCCTCATAGACTACTACCTTCTCCCCATCGCCAAACTTCCTCTTCTTCGTGACCAAATCCTTGAAGAACTTCACTTAAGATGGCATGTTCTTGATCACGTCTAAGAGAGGCAAGTTGACATTGACCTTCGAGAGCATATTGTATAGGTCCCGAAATTATTGTTCCTGCTTCTCATCTCGAAGTCTACTTGGAAAAGGGATGCGTGGCTTATACAGGTTTGGGGACTTGTGAAGCATTGAACTCTCTGTCTGTTTTTCCGAATCGGTCTCGGTGTTCTTCGCGCCCTCCTCGGTTTTCTTGGGCTGGTCGGTTGGTTTGGGGTCATTGGACTCGGGCATTCTTACCTTGTTGTCCACTTCCTTCCCGCTTCTCAGTACAGTGATCGCTTTTGCTTGCTCGGGCTGGCTCGGAAGTTTCCCCTTGTCTGATTCCACCTCCATATTGCCAACTCTCGTGGCAAGTTGGCCCACTTGCGTCTCGAGACGCTTTATAGATGAGTCTTGGTTAGTGATGAACTAGAGGATCTTGTCTAGCTTGTCATCTTGGTTCGACGAGCTCGAACCGGGCTCTTGGGCTAGCTGTTGCGGTTGCTGTTGTTGTTGGTAGTTGGGACGAGGGATGAAATTGGGACGAGGTTGTTGTTGCACGAAGTTTGGACGGGATTGCTGCTGGTTGAAGTTTGGGCGAGGTGGCTGGAGTGTGTTGCTGTTGTTTGACCACGAGAAGTGTGGGTGATTTCTCCACCCAGGATTGTAAGTATTGGAGTAGGGGTCGTTGGGTTGCCGGTTCTGATAACCTTGGAGAGCGTTGACATCAGCATATTGCTCTCCAAGGTCTTGATCGAATGCCGACGGGCACACCTCTGACCGATGCCCTTGTGCTCCACACGCCCCGCATGTATCCACTGCCATGGTCTGGGCTGGCTGCATTGTCCTAGCATTCATTAGCCTCATTTGCTCAGTCAGCTCAACTATCTGATGAGCCATCATGTCTTGCCTCGGAGATGCCTCATTCACCATTGCTCTCTTCCCTCGACTGCTCTTCTGAGACGAGTTACACTCATCGTCTCAAAAATCTCATACATCTCTTCGGCAATCTTTGCACTGATGTCTCCCCCCGCAGCATTATCAACCATATATTGCAAATTCTGGTTGAGGGAGTCGTAGAAACAATTCATCAACAGTCCCGGCGAAAGATTGTGGTGGGGACATTGCCGCTGGAGATCCTTGAATTGCTCCCAGGCCTCGTGAAGGGGCTCACTCGGTAGTTGGGCAAATGAGACGATCTGTGACCGGAGCTCCTGGGTCTTTTGATGGGAGTAGAACCTCCCAATGAATTTCGAGTAGACTTCAGTCCAGGTGGTCAGAGATGCTGGTGCAAGTGTCATGAACCAGGCCTTGGCCCGGTCTTTCAACGTCTCGGGGAAGCACCTCATCTTCATTGATCCTCGTTCAGCCCGTTGAGAGGAAAGGTGTTGAGCACATTGTAGAATTCCCGGATGAAGTTAAGTGGATCTTCACTCCGGAGCCCATGGAATGCTGGCAGCTGGTTGTAAGGAATCATCTTCAGCTCATAATTTCGTGGTTGATCCGGCAAACGGATGCACGAAGTGACAGGCCCGATAACCGGCTGGGCTAAGGTTCGGAGAGTGTTACGAGGAGCTTGTTCCTGTTGGTCACCCATGTTGACGTTGCTGCCTTCTAACGATTCTGGAGATTGTTGGTCTTTCTCTTCGGATTCCAGTGTAAGCTCGTCTAACAGCTCTCTCAGGCTCTCGCTGACTGACTTGTTGATCGGGGATAACAATTTGCGTCCACTCCTGGTACGCATACACTAAACCAACAAGAGTTACGAGCACCAATGATAAAAACAAAAATAAAAACAAAATAAATAAAACAAGGACTAATATCTACCAAATAAAAAGAAAACAAGAGAAACACTGAAACAAGAGAAATCACAAGAAATAAGAGAAACACTAAAAACAAGATGAATAGGCGCACAAAATAAACCTAAACCTTCCCCGGCAACGGCGCCAATTTTGTTGTAAAAATTTTTAACCGGAGTAGAATCAAAAGATTCGACACCGGTTCGTATCACGAGGAAGGTTAGCCGGATTATTCTATGCGAATATTCAATCACACGAAATAATGAAAAAGCCCTAAACACTCTAATTCGATTGATTTGGTTTAATATCATCAACTAAGAATTGAAAAGCAAGTAATAGGAAAAACTAGACAAAACAAAGGATCACAAGTTCGAACTCAAATAATTATAAAGGAGCTAGGGTATCGGGGTCAATCAATTCCGGTTCTCAATGAACTCAACGAGCAATCAAAAGCTCGGTTAAAGGCCTCACAAAACTATTCATCCGGAGATCTATCCTCAATAACTTTTCGTAACAAGAGGATAGACATAAACGAATAATTCTTGAGACAATCAACACATAAGCAATACTATTACGAACAAGCTTACTCCTAACGAGCCTAGATCGAACGATTTCTCCCTTTTCAGTTATAAAATCGATTAATTAGATTAAGATGGTGATCAAACATCAAAACCCTAGGCTAAGCACAACTCGAGAGGATAGAGCAATTATCATGCATATGAACGAAATCGAACCGGAATGATCTTCCCCTAACCCTAGCTAATGGATTTAGCTACTCATCATGCATTCAACATCAACAAACATAATAATCAAAGCCATTCAATCAATAATAAAACCAAATGAAAGCTTACGAGTGAATAATCCAATGTCGAAAACAAGAGCAACCGAATCCAAAGGTCGAATCCCGGAGTTTTCCTCCCCAAGATCGAATTACAAGATCAAAAACAAGAGAAAAGTTGAGTTTTTGGGTGAAAATCCCTAGAGAGTTCTGAACTTTCGATCTAAAAACGAATGTCCTTCAAAATAGAAAAAACTGCTATTTTAAATTCTGCAAACGCGCGCTCCGCGGCCGCGACATGTCCCGCGGCCGCGGTGAAGGGACGGTCCGTGGCCGCGACTCGTCCCGCGGCCGCGACTTTTCAGCTCTGTCGCCAGCGTTGGAATTTCGGGCATCCCGCGGCCGCGACTTCCTCTCCCGCGGCCGCGGTGAGGAAAACTGGGAGCTGGGCATGGTTTGTTCACCGCGGCCGCGGGAACACAGTCGCGGCCCGCGGTGAAGGTTTCTTCGTGACAAGGTCGTGATTTCCGGACTCGTATCAACGCATTCGGGCTCAGAATTGGATTCCGTCTTTTCCTACTCGACCCCAACTCGTCCGTCTAGATAGTTATCTTCGCATGGTCACTTTCCAATCGAACTACCTGACCTGTAAACCACCACCGACAAGAAAAACGTAGAAAATCGAGAAAAAGACACAAGAAAAACCAAGAACGAGCAAAATAAAGAAAACACACGACACGACACAAAATGGACCAAGAAACAAAGAAAATAACCTAGAGTGGGGAAAAATAAATGCAAAATAAACGAGGAAAACACGACAAAAATGGAACGAACAATCGGCCCATCAGCCTCTGCAGTGTCATTTATAAAACTTTTTCCAAAATCCTTGCTACCAGACTCAAACTTTGCCTTGATTCCTGCATCATCCCCAGTCAATCTGCATTTCTCCATGATAGACAAATGCTAGATAATGTCATAATCGCCCACGAAGCTTTCCATTTTCTTAATCGACACAGAACAGGTAGGAATTACTTCATGGCCCTGAAGCTGGACTTAATGAAAGCATTTGACACTATTGAATGGAGCAGCTTGCACAGTATTATGTTACAGATGGGGTTTGACTGGAAATTTGTTAATCTGATCATGGCTTGCATTACAACTACCACTATATCTTTCAATGTAAATGGTAAGGTGAGTGGTCTTGCATTCCCAACTAGAGGAATCCGTCAAGGTGACCCTCTTTCACCTTACCTATTTATCCTAGTGGCTGAAATGCTCTCAGTATTAATTCAAAATGCTGTTAATAGTGGGAGGCTGACTGGAGTTAAATTAGCAAGAGATGGCCCTCCTATCACTCACTTGATGTTTGCTGATGACATCTTGTTCTTTGGAAGGCTGATGTAGACCAAAGTCTTGTTTTGACTGATCTACTGGAACAATACAGGTTATTTACTGGGCAAAGAGTGAACATGGCCAAATCAACAACCTTTTTCAGCAAAAATACTCCAGGCCAGCTTGTCAATACTCTCTGTCATTCTTTGGGAGGAATTGAAGTTCACCATTCCACCAAATATCTTGGTCTCCCCCTTGGCCTCAGCAGATCCAAAAAAGAAGCCTTTTCGTTTGTGGTGGAGGCTGTTAGAAATAAGTTGAACAGCTGGAAAAACAAGTGCTTAGCTGCAACTGGAAAGGAGACTCTAATCAAGGCAGTGTTGAATGCACTGCCAGTGTTTACCATGACATGTTTTAGACTTCCAGTCTATGTGGTGAATGAAATTTCTAAACTCCGTGCTCACTTCTGGTGGAGCAAGGGAGAGAACCAACACAGAGGCATATACTGGAAAGCATGGAACAAGCTTACTATTCCTAGGAGAGAAGGAGGGTTAGGATTCCAGGATGTGTTGCTCTTCAACCAAGCCTTAATATGCAAACAACTTTGGAGAATAACCAACCATCCTGAGCTCTTAGTGAGTAAAGTCTTGAAAAGCGAATACTTTCCCTCTTGCTCTATTTTTGAAGCTGGTAAAACTCAGAACAGCTCGTAGATTTGGAAAGGATGGCTAGACACTGTCCATGTGTTTGCAAAAGGTTTCAGAACAGAGGTGAGGAATGGTGCAACAACTAGAATTGAGGACATAAATTGGGTTCCTCATCTCAAGAAACTCAGACCTTCACTGCTGAATTTAGCCAGAGGCCACTTGGTGTTTGTTAAAGATCTGATGAATGCAGATGGCTTAAGTTGGAATTCATGGCTTGTAAACCAGGTGTTTGATGCAGCTGACAGTAAAGCTATATTTGAAATTTGCACTCTAGACCCTAACAGACAGGACAGAAGCTACTGGTGCCTTGACAAAAAAGGGAAATTCACAGTATCATCCCTATATTCATTCTTAATTTCTAAAAAAGTCCAAGTCTTGGACTTACCAGAGGGCAGCAACAACTCTAAACTCATAAAATTTGTCAGAGAAAAAAACATGGAAGCTGAAAATAAATGGGAAGATCAAACATTTTCTTTGGAAGTGTAGCTCAGGTACACTTCCAGTTAAAGTCAGCTTGAGAAATAAAGGGCTAGAGGTTGACATCATTTGCAAGAGCTTGTTGGGTTCTGTTAGGAACGTCAAACAACATGCACAGTATTGAACTTTATCG
>CACSLK010027843.1:6585678-6596979 GCA_902706635.1 Striga hermonthica
AAAAAAAAAAAAAAAAAAAAAAAGTCAAAAGGAAGAATTCTATTATTAATACTGAACACGAGAAACACTAGGTTAGGTAGCGAAATGGTTATGGGATAATGAGGTTTTGTAGGAAGTTAGAAAATATGGTGAGTGATAAACACGCAAATTGGAATGATGCGGATCCAGAAAAAATATTTGAGGGGGACTAAACTGTTATTCAGTTATAGCTATTTAAGAAATATAGTTTGGTTTGATTTTTGAAAATTTGAGGCTAGACTTAAACGAGACGAGTTTGTAGACCAAGTTTATAGTCGTGTTCACAAACAATTCGATTAGGATTTCAGAATTAAAAATTTGGATTTATTAAAACAGTTGGAGTGGATGAGCCGGGCTTCACCTCGCAATTTTTATTTATTTAATAAGTGAGAAGAAGTAAAGTTTACTTAATAAATGAAAGTATATAATAAAGTGGCATCATAAAATTGCATAATCATTTAAGTTGTTAGTATACAAATTGTGTTAGCACATTCTTTCAACTCATAAAATTCACTAACAATTAATTCGGTAACAAATTTAATTATAATTTCTCATTCAACCGCATGAACTTACAAAACACGCATGCTCTCTTATTTCAAATAGTGAATTTTTTAGTATTAACATTTCTCAAATTCAATTTAATTAAACCTTAAATTACTCAAAAAAATACAAACAACAATTATACTATGAAAATAATATCTCAAAAAAATATAATGTAGTTTTAAAATGGGGAAATTCTACTAGAAGGCCTAACTTTTAGTAATTGTATTAATCTAGGGCCTGAATTTTTACTTTTTCAATAGAAGACTTACATTTTAGGTTATTCTTACTTTAAGGCTTACATTTTAGTTAACTTTTCTTTATTAGGCCCAACTAATTTTACATTTTCATATAAATATGTAAAACAACTATTATGTGAATAAATTATTATTATTATTATTATTATTATTATTATTATTATTCATTTTGTAATTTATATTTTTTTGTTAATTCAAAAAATATGTAATGGAAATAGTATTTATATTAATAATATGAATATGTAATAAAACTAAAAAATAATATATACATATATATATGCAATCTACAAAAATATATAATTTTCAACAAGTATCAACTTTTGCTTTCAAAAAAAAAAAGTTGAAATTAATTTTTATTAAAAAAATTTACTGAAGATATTTATTATTTTTTATTATAAGTATGCAAAATATAAATTATATAATAATAATAATAATAATAATAATAATAATAATATTTTATTCACATAATAATTATTTTACATATTTATATGAAAAAGTAAAGTTAGTTGGGCCTTATAATGAAAAGTTAACTAAAATGTAAGCCTTAAAGTGAGAATAACCTAAAATATAAGCCTTCTATTGAAAAAGTAAAAAATTCAGGCCTTATATTAATACAATTACTAAAAGTTAGGCCTTCTAGTAGAATTTTCCCGTTTTAAAATAATAAATAGATTCATTAATACAATTACTAAATAATAAGTGATGTAATTAATTGTAGGATATAATTGGAAATTACGTATATGTGTATATATAGTAATAATAAAACTTGAAAAGTTTGGGGGGGGACAATGGCCCCCCCTATTGTATGTGTAAGTCCGTCCCTCAATGAAGAATATTTTTTTTTTTTTTTTTAAAAAAAAAAGGTGGGATACACGAGATAATATATTTTGCTAAAATGTCATATTTAATATTAAAATTAATATTTTTTAATATGTAACAAAAACAAATAGGTCACAAACAAACTAATGAATCATAAATTATTGAACATTTGTACACAACGTTTTTTCATTTGAGTTGTTGTCGAGTCGTCGTCGCCGCGGACTAATATTTTCAAATCACTTCGGTTGGTGATACGAGAAACAACGACATATAATTGATCATGAGTGAAAATCTTGTTAAGAAATAAACCAAGATGCGGTGCCGATTGTCTCTTGCTCTTGTTTACTTTGCCTTCTTCAATGAAATCTCAAAACTTCGGAATATTTACAGATCGAATCATCTTGATTATGCGTTCACCCTTAACGATAAATTTAAAGAACTTTATTATAATACACATAAATAATATTTATAAAAACAATAGAATGTCAAAATTGTCTCTTTGGTGCCAAAGTCCATCTCCAAAAAATTCTTTTATTCGGCATCAAATTGTCTCTCAAACACATTGATTACCCTTAATTTCATATCAGGTTTGTTGTTGCGAGTGACACCTTCCAGTTTATCCGAAACCAGCACAATTTTCTTTTTCGAAAAAAAATGAAGCAAGAGGAGAGTAGTTGATGAAGACGAGATTGTCCTCGCATTCTTGGATCGACATGATCGATTAGCATCTTTAGTTTAATTTGTTTATGCCTATTTTTATTATTAGTATTATTTCCTTTATTTCCCAATTTTTAGAAAATAGGTAATTATCTCCTTCTTTATTCCTTTTTTCTGTTAGTCAAGATAAGTTTTTAGTAGGAAGAGGACTCTTATTCTTATTTATGGGACTTACAATACAGATGAATGGCAGATTTTGAAGAATAAAAAATATCACTATTCGTGAATTCAATCTTGTTCCCTTTCTTATTGCTTTTACTGCATCAGTTAGTATCACGAGACCAGACACGATCCAAGATGCCTCTAAAGAAAAACACTGTCGATGAGCAACGAGATGCGGCGATTGAGGCACTCTTCCACATGTGCGATACGTCCGACCGTCTCATGGAAGCGGTAACCGGGAGGATCGAGGAACTAGCGTTGGCCGTCAATACTAACAATCACGGCAATCAGACGAACCGTGGCCGTGGCAGACGGCATGGGGGAGCACGCGGTGGTCGCGGCCGGGGAGAACGCTGTGCGCCCCGCACCCGGTTTCCTCCTTCGTGGGACAGACACGGTGAAGACAAAGACACCGTCTCCGACGTGAACCCGTTTGGGCATCCAGACCGAGAGGATGATGTTCCAGATGATGAGAGGCGCTGGAAATCATCGTTTTGCGTGGATATTCCAGAATTTGCCGGCGGCCTTGAGGCGTCGGAATTTCTGGATTGGATAGCCGCAGTCGAGTCTGCTCTCAACTTCAAGGAGGTTCCTGCAAACTGGCAAGTGGAACTAGTTGCGACTCGATTTCGCGACAGGGCAGCCGCATGGTGGCAGCAACTCAAGGCCACGAAATGCAGACTGGGATAATCTAAAATCACATCCTGGAGCAAGTTGAGAAAACATCTCGACCGTGAGTTCCTTCCTTACAATTATATGCATACTCTTTTCATACAATTTCAAAAGCTCAAGCAAGGGCAACGTTCTGTTAATGAGTATACCGAGCAATTCTATCGGCTTCTCACACGATTGGATGTCCGGGAGACGCCGTATCAACTAATCTCTCGGTATATTGGCGGACTTCGTTTACCAATCCAGGACACGCTGATATTGTTCTCTCTAGATTCGATTTCAGACGCCCATCAGCGGGCCCTTGTTGTCGAACAGTAGATGACCTGCTGCGCACCGATAGCCTTTTTTTCCGGCCAGAACGGGTCAATACAGTTCGGGTTCACTTCTGGAGTTGAAAAGGAAAGTGTGAAAGATTTGTTGTAAGTTTGGGGATGGGATGTTGGAGGGGTTCTTATATTATATGGGCTTCATATGATTTGAAAAATAGGAAAAAAAAATAAAATAAAAAAATAAAATGTGATGTCCAGAGGCTTCCAAATGGATTGAAAGCACGTATGACAATTTTGAAATAGCAACTCGTGTGGAGACTTGGGGAATAAGTAGAGATGAATATATGGACTAATGTTAATAGCTTTGTAGATTTTGGTTTTCTAGAATGAATAGCATTAGAGAGAAGGATAAATAAATTGTATTGCTTGTCTGAATGGAATTCTTGTTAATAAAATAATATGTACATTATAGAAAAGAAAATTACCAAAAAAAAAAAAAGTCAAAAGGAAGAATTCTATTAATACTAAACACGAGAAACACTAGGTTAGGTAGCGAAATGGTTAATGGATAATGAGGTTTTGTAGGAAGTTAGAAAATATTGTTAGTGATAAACACGCAAATTGGGATGAAGAATATTTCTTTCTTAAAAAAAAAAAAAAAACGTGGGGAACACGAGATAATATATTTTGCTAAAATGTTTAACATATTTAATATTAAAATTAATACTTTTTTAATATGTAACAAAAATAAATAGGTCACAAACAAACTAATGAATCATAAATTATTGAATTTAACACTTACTTGTACACAAGGTTTTTTTCATTTGAGTTGTTGTCGAGTCGACGTCGCCGCAGACTAATATTTTCGATTCACTTCGTTTGATGATACGAGAAACAATGACATATAATTGGTCATGAGTGAAAATCTTGTTAAGAAATAAACCAAGATGCGGTGCTGATTGTCTCTTGCTCTTGTTTACTTTGCCTTCTTCAATGAAATCTCAAAACTTCAGAATATTTACAGATCGAATCATCTCGATTATGCGTTCACCCTTGACGATAAATTTAAAGAACATTAGTATAATACACGTAAATAATATTTATAAAAACAACATAATATCAAAATTGTCTCTTTGGTGCGAAAGTCGATCTCCAAAAAATTCTTTTATTCGGCATCAAATTGTCTCTCAAACACATTGATTGCCCTTAGTTCTATATCAGGTTTGTTGTTGCGAGTGACACCTTTCAATTTATCCCAAACCACCACCATTTTTCTTTTTCGAAAAAAAATGAAGCAAAATGAGATTCGTAAAGAAGCGAATAAAGAAGTATTTTAGCGTGTGCTATATGAACGAATTTTACATAATTTTTATAGATAAAATAAGATACAGTAGAATTAGAAAATTTATTACTATAAAATAAGGCTAAGGTAAAATGTTTGAAAAACCTTAAAAAAAATCCTACGTTTTCCCGCTTCTTTTTCCCTCTTCTTTTTCGTTTTTGGTAATTTATTTTGAAATATTTTCGTAATGCCGCCTACAATTCCTATTTTATAGTAATAGATCATTTGTTTTTTTTCTTCACCTAATTTAACTCCTTCATTTTAGGATGAGATTTTTAGTTTTCAATTGGTGATAACTTATTTGTTTTAACCCCATAAAATCCGTTTGTTTTCCTTTTTTAATGATCGGATTTTGTTGATTTTTTTTTTTTTTACACATTGATTTATCTCGCAATTTTTTGGGATGGGATTTCATACATACAAATAATACTCCAAATCGCATAAAAAACGGATTAATAACAATTTTGTAGAATCCTATATAAAACCATCATCCCTTTATAAATGTTTCTTCACTTCCACTTCTCTTCTGAAATAATTTTGCTAAAATAATTCTGCAAAAACATAGCAACACGTCGTTAAGAAACAGAAAAAAAAAAAAAACAAAATGGCACCAGTGTTTGATACGCTTCTTGCGATTACAAGAGTGAACATGCCTTTTTTGAAATTAAGAACTACTCATATTGTTGAAACGAATTACGAATTGGAGACAAAGAATTTTTGTGCTATCATTTTTGAAGATAAAAAGGTAATGCATTCATGTGTTGTTCATTTATTATTCGATTTGTTGTGTTGTTCATTTATTATTCGATTAATTTATTTGATTTAATGTGTGGTTCATTTATTATTATTCGATTTCATGAGTACTTTCTTTATATTGTACAAACGTTTTTAATTTATTTATATTCTAACGTCTAATTTTTTTAATATATTTATTATGTTCAATTTTTCTTATTGTAGGGCACACAAATAAGTGGATTGATACGTTACAAACAATTGAGCTTATTTCGAGATGTCTTTAAAGAAGGCGACGTGTATTGTAACGCAAACTATGGACCAAAACCCAATAATCGGCGGCAAAGGGCAACCCCACACGATTGGAAGATTGTGTTCATGAGTATTACACGCGTGATGAAATGGAATGGAAGTTTTCCATGAGCCTCTAAAATTTTTAACGACATGATCCATGATAATAAGTTTTATCATAGCTTTCTTATAATTATGTGATCTTTAATTTTATTCCACATCGTTCAAATTTACAAATAAATTCCTGTTTTATTCCATGTCCTTCAACATTGCCATATTTTTATTCAATATAATGGAAATTATTCAATTTATTATGTTGTTCATTTATTATTCATTTATTTTTATTTTTGTTTTGTTCAATTATTATTCAATTTATTTTGTTGTTCAAACTTCAATAAAAACAAATGGAAAAACGCATTCTCTTATACAATATTAACTAATTGGAAAAAAAATATTCAAACAAAAATAGCTTCTAAAAATATGTTACAATGTCATTAAATTATCCTATATGATTTTCTCGACATTTTACTTATTTAATAAAATTATTCAATGCCTATATTTAGTTCGAATTTCATAAGTTTGAAAAGACTCATACATGATATTTAATAATGAATGAAACAATACCAAATAATGTGGATTCTTAACAATATAGTCCATTATCTTCAACATATTTAATGGTGGAAAAAACAATTCAAAAAATTGTGTATTCTTGAAAATAGATTCTTTGAAAATCCCTATTTCATTTCAACCGATTTATTTTTGGATGTGGTTTTATTAATTCCTGTTTCACCAATACGCTAATTTCAATTGCTTTATTTTAAGAGAGGATTTGGGAGATTTGTATGGTGTGATCCGATTTTATGAATAAGCCTAAATAATTTAATTTCTCAAGATTTTTTTAGGATGGAATTTTATAGATTGTTAGTTATAGATAACTATTCTTTAAGAGATAGTTTAACAACTTATTCATACGTTTTTTTAATAATATTATATGTTAGTTATAGAGAACTATTAATTAAGATAACTATTAATTTAAATTCGCACAGATAACTATTAATTAAGATAACTATTATTTAAGATAACTATTAATTTAAATTCGCACAGATAACTATTAATTAAGATAACTATTCTTTAAGATAACTATTAATTTAAATTCACATTTTTTATTTAATATATAACATTTTAGTTATAGATAACTATTCTTTTAAGATATTTTAACAACTTATTCCCATGTTTTTTTCACACGTTTACTATATAATATATTAGTTATATGTACTTTTTTTTTAATATAGAATGTAGATAATTTCTTATAATTGTTATAAATAATATATCTATATATATTAGTATTTACGTGAATCTACAACTCACTCTGCCATTCAATTGTCTATCGTTACAAAAAAAAAAAAAAAAAAAAAAAATCTCATACTCTAAGCATAAAAACAAATACATTATGGAACAAACAATGTGCTTGATCAGAGAGCTTAAACGGAATACGAGTTCTATGGAAAACTCTCAAGCTTCGTGCTATTCGCATTTTCAAGAGATCCTTCAATCAAGTTGATACAACCAATTTCGAAGTTGTCTTTCATGATATTGAGGTTATTGTGATGTTGTTTTTCATGATATGTGTTGCATTAATTTTGTTTTACAACTATTTATTACTATATTTTTTAACGACGTAGATCTATGTTTTGTAGGGTACCCGCATAACAGGTATAATTCGTTTTATGCCTATATTTGCTGGCGAATTTGAGGAAGATGGAGTCTATGTCATTATAAATTACCAGCTTGATTTTAATATTGGAAAACATAGATCTACGCGTGATGAACTCAAAGTCATAATTGACGGAGATACTTCTGTTCTTCAACTGCTTTCCAATTTCCCAACGTGGCAATTCGAGTTCCAAAGTTTTGATTCACTTCGAAATATTAACTATGACTATGATGCACATCTTCATGGTAAATCTTTGATTAATTTGTATTCCATCATTTTTTAAATTTATTTTCTTATTGTTCATATATTACTTAATTAAATAATGGTGTAATTATTTTTAAATGTATTATAGATACCATTGTTATGGTTGTTGATGTTCAGCCCACTGATTCAAAATGGATTCACGGAAAAGAAAGGAAAACGGTCGTGTTTTCTTTAATGGATTTGGAGTAAGTATTATTTACACGCTTGAATTAATGAATAAGAAATTTATTTTAAAATCTAATATTATATTCATTTTTTCTTTTATATAGTGGAATAGTGTTGCGTTGCACACTATTCGATGATTATGTGGATGAGTTTGTTGCCTATGAGAATAACTTCAATTCAAATGGAGAAACATGGGTTCTCATCATTCAGTTATGTAGGTTGAGTTATTACGAAGGTAATTTTATTTTTTTATTTATGAATTTATAATACAAATAAATAATGTTATTAAATATAAATTTAAATTACAACTGATTGTTTATTTTTTGGCACAGGTGAGGGTTATTTGAGTAACTACGTGAATGTAACGTGCCTCATTGCTTCAAATATCCCGGAAATTATACATTTTCGTGAAAAGTAAGTGTTCTGTAATAATTGCACTTTATGTCATTATTAATTTTGTAATTTTGTAATTTTGTATTTATTTAATAATTGAATGTACAGATTTTCGAATAGCAAATGGAATAAAAGGGGCATATATGTCACCACCAACAAGATCGCGAGAAAGAGCGAAATAGAAGAGCTTCATGGTGGTGATATCAATAGTGAGAAAGGGGAGGTTTGGATTTTGGCCTTGGAAGCCAAAAATAATAATAATGATCAGAAGTGAAGAATGAAGCATGAAGCACCATATGAGATATATTTTGTTATTAATGTTTCACTATTTTTAGAACTAATTATTTGTTTTGAGTTTACTATTTATATTAAATTTCCGTTGGCAAAAGGTTATGTTTTTTACTTTTTAGAATTAATGTTTCAATAAAAGCAAATATTTAATGCATATTCGGTTATACAATATTAACGAATTGGGAAAAAAAATTACAACTAAATTATCATTTTCTTGCATATCATAACATACGATTTTTCTAATTATAAACTTTAAATACAAATATTATACATAAATTTTAATGAAAGGACTCCTACATTATATTGAATATTGCAATTCCAAAATATGTGGATTCTTAACAATATGGTTCACTCTCTTCATGTATGAGTCCGATTTAATTCCTTATATGTAAATGGATTCCTCGAAAAATTGCTTTTTTAAATAATTCAAATTTACTGTTGGAAGAAACAATTCAAAACCCATATTACATTTCAACCAATTTATTTTTAAATGGGATTGGGGAGATTGGTATGGTGTAATCCGGATTTTATAATAAGCCTAAATTATTTAACTTATCTATTACTATAAAATAGAGTTAAAAAAAAATACAATTTCGGTAAGTTTTTTCCCGCTCAATTATTTCAGAAATTACCTTCTGTGGAAAATTTTTTGAATTTATTTCACAAATCCCGCCTAAAGTTTTTGATTTGATTTTGAATAGGAAAAAGGAAATTCAAATTATTATTACACGCCTTTTTTAACACTTTTTTTAGGATCAGATTTTGGTTAATTTTCCCTTATTTTAACTCCTTCTTTTTATGAAGAGATTTGGTTAAATTTTTAGTCAAATCCATTTTTTACTATTAAACAAATTAATATTGGATATGATTTAAAAAGATTCCTTTATTAAAGAAACAATTCATATGCTTTAACTTCCTATTTTTTAGGATATGATTTGGTAAATGTTTATTGGTTAAATCCGATTTTTAGAATAAGCCTAATCAAATATATTTTTTTTTAGGATGTGATTAAGGAAACAATTCCATAAAAATATGGATTATTTAAAATATGATATATTATCTTTTACATAATCGATTTCTTTTGGATATGTTTGAAAATAATTTCCATTATTTTGAAAAGATAATGTAGGATATGTTTTGAAAAAAATTACTTTACTAAAGAAACAGTTCCAAACATATTCGATTTTAATATTTTGTATGCAAATAATTATTTCAAAATTTTACTTATTTAAAACAATTCAAATTAATATTGGATATGTTTTGAAAAGATTCTTTTATTAAAGAAAAAATTTCATAACATATTCGATTTTAATATTTTGTATGCAAATAATTATTTCAAAATTTTGCATATTTAAAAAAAAAAATCAAATTAATATTGGGTATTGTAGATCACATCTATTATTTGCTTACTATATATTTAAAATCTAAAATATGTTGGATTAGGTTTAAGGTGATAAGCACGACCTTTTTTGTTGTGGGAAATCAAACAAAAGGTATACTATTTTAGGTATAAAATCTGATTTCATTTGATAAGCTCAATCAAATTTGATTATGACCGAATCAAACAATTTTGAACAATATTAAATTAATCGATTACTATTTAATTAATTTTATTTGATTTTCACGTCTAAAATTTTCCAAAATTTTATTTTTTTTTTGGGAAAAATAGCGGTTGGATGAAAAAGTCAAATTCAAATTAAAAAAAAAAAAATTGTTATTTTGAAAAGATATTTTGTAAACCTTAAGTCATAAAAATATGGCCAATGATATCTTTAAATACGACGGGTAAATATGGTCAATGGTATCATAAATTATTTTTTATATTCGGGTAGTTCAACTTAATTGGTGATTTTTTTCCAAAAAGTATGATGATCATATACTTAATTTTATCATATATCTAAAGTTTAATGTTATTAGTTTAGTTGGGGATACCCATTATATTCAAATAAATAATATATAATTTTTCATATTTAGTATTTCTTTTCTTACAATAATGAGATGTTAAACATAAATAACTATATTTAATATAAAGTTTTAGAAAAGGTTTTAAGTAAAAAGTCCGTCCGTGCATCGCACGAGATACACACTAGTATAAAATAAAAGATATGAATGAAAAATGAAAAATCTCAAAAGATTTAGTACGATCGGACAAATAAGGTAAAACTGATGGAGAAATTGTAGTACATGAAGTCATTGTTTGATTTACTTATCTTTTACTACTTTCTCTGTTTTAGACACATATTTGATCTCTGCATATCGATATCTATTTGTGATAAGAAAATCGGCCTTAAAAAAAAAGTTTAATGTTGAGTAATGAGTAGAAGTCTTTCCAAAATAATAAGGAAACTTAACACCTATATTTCCAACAATTAGCTATATGTTTTGATGAGACACGGAATAATAAACTCAACCGCTAAATACGCTCCTTTTTTAATATTTACCGCCTCTCAAATACCCCTTTTACCCCTCCACATTCTCTCTCTTCTTTTCTCTTTCTCTCTCGCTCGAAAAAGGCCCGTTTGACGTCCGAAAAAGTTCCGAAAAAATGTCGGCACCACCACGACGCGGAGGCTAGGGATTTTTCGTTCGATCGGTACGTTTTTTTTTTCTAAATTTCTATCGAAAAAATTTATGGATTTTTTTTTTTTTTTTCTG
>CACSLK010027843.1:6613498-6648221 GCA_902706635.1 Striga hermonthica
GTCGACCACATGCCCACCCCTTAGAATGTACCGAAAACAAGCGACCTTCGCCCACCCCTCGATCGGGGTGTTCCATAAACGAAGGAATTTGGTCTTGTCACTTGCCCACCCTAAGGGATGTTCCGAAAACACTGTGGTCGTCCAGCCCTGAGGCGTGGACGTTGTCTACCACATGCCCATCCCTTAGAATGTACCGAAAACAAGCGACCTTCGCCCACCCCTCGATCGGGGTGTTCCATAAACAAAGGACTTTAGTTTTTTTAAGGGGAAAGATCGGGTGAGTGGTTGGTGTTCTTTGTGAGCATCGTCTCGTGATCATGTAAAGTATGTAGTGTCGTTGAATGTGCCAAATGAACATATTTGCAACAAGTTAATAACGCTGGCAGAGACATTTCCATATAGAAATCGACCGTTTCGACAACTTCCCGTAAGAGGATTACAACGATTCAACTGCTCAAATTTAGAAAAAATTTTACACATAGTATTTTTTAAGATTGGCTACATTCCACGACCTAGCCAGTGACCTTCCTTCAGCGTCCTTCAGGGAGTATGCCCCTCCTGCATGAACTTTTTCGACCAAGTACGGCCCTTCCCAATTGGGTTCTAACTTTCCCATATGTTTTAGCACATCTACTCTCTTCCACACCAGGTCTCCCACCTGGAATCGGTGGATCTTCACTTTTCGGTCATGTGCTGCCCTCATCCGTTGTTTGTATGCCTCAACCCTGGTCGAGGCTTGCTCTCTGAGTTCTTCAATAGTGTCTAGGGCGGTCAGCATGAGTTCCTCATTCTGCTCCTGGTTATAAGTGCTCGATCGTTGGGATTGTAGCTCTAACTCAACTGGCAGAAGTGCTTCTATCCCATACACCAAGCTAAAGGGCGTTTCGCCTGTAGTCGACCTTGGAGTGGTCCTATACGCCCAGAGCACAATTGTTAGCTCATCCACCCATGCCCCTGAAGCTTTCTCCAGTCTCGTTTTTAGTCCGTTTAGGATGATCCTGTTGGTCACCTCTACCTGTCCGTTGGCCTGTGGGTGGGCGACAGAGGCAAAGTGTTGCTCGATACCCATTTCCTCGCACCATGCTCTTACCCGCTTATCGTTGAATTGAGTTCCATTATCAGATATCAGGATTTTAGGGACCCCAAATCGACAGCAGATGTTATTGTACAGGAACTGAATCACTTTTTCTTCTGTAATTTTGGCCACCGGCTCAGCTTCCACCCATTTCGTAAAGTAGTCGACCGCCACAATCAAAAATTTTCGTTGCCCCGTTGCCTGCGGCATTGGCCCCACTAGGTCGATGCCCCACTGCGCAAACGGAATGGGTGCGCTCATTGTAGTCATCGTCTCCGCTGGTTGGTGTATGAGCGGGCCGTGGTTCTGGCACTGCATACATCTCCTTGCCATTTCTTTAGCGTCCGTCTTCATTGTCGGCCAGAAGTAACCTGCTCTTAAGATTTTTGCGACCATGGCTCCGGCTTTGCTATGATCACCACAGCATCCCTCATGCACTTCTCGTAAAACGTACCAACCCTCCTCTTTGGATACACATCTTAAATGTGGTCCTGCATACGATCTCTTATAGAGGACCCCACCTTGCTCGAAAAACCCTCTCACCACCTTCATGGTCCCTTCCCGCAACTCCTTCTGGATTGGGGCCCTCCAATCTTCTACCTCCTCGATCTCTGCTACCTCGACTTCAGCCGCGCTCCTCTCCATATGGAATAGGGTCACGCTCCTACTCTTACAATCGACCAAGTTCTGCGCGATTTTAGATAGCAAATCAGATCGACCATTCTCCCCTCGAGGTATCTGTATTAACTCAAATGTCCCAAATTCTTCCTTTAACTTCCTCATGTTGTCCACATGACACTGCAGCCGATCCTCCTTGATCTCGAAACCTTCTTGGAATTGACCGACCACTCATTGAGAGTCGGAATGGACCTGGATTTTCCGAGCGCCTCCGGCCAGAGCCAATTGTAATCCCTTTGTCACCGCTTCATACTCCGCCTCGTTGTTTGATACTCGAAATCCCATTTTGACGGCAAATTCTAAGTAATCCCCCTTGGGCGAAATCAAGACTATTCCCAAGCCAGCCCCACTCCTCGACACCGAGCCGTCCGCGAACAACTGCCACACTCCTTCGTCATCTTCCTCCTCCTTCGTACCTTCTTGTATGAAATCGGCTAAAACCTGCGCTTTGATCGCCCTCCTTGGTTCATATATTATAGAGTATTCGCTCAGCTCGACCGCCCACTTTACTAGCCGGCCAGATACTGCTGGTCGACCTAAAGTCTGCTCCAATGGCATGTTTGTGCGCACCTTGACCTTGTGGTTTAGGAAGTATGGCCTCAGCTTTCGGACTGTCACGACCACCGCCAATGCACACTTCTCAATTTCCGAGTATCTCAACTCTGCTCCTTGCATTACTCGACTAACATAGTATATTGGGAATTGCGCCACTCCCTCTTCTCGCAATAATACTGAGCTTACTGCACTATCGCCCACCGATATGTAGAGCACAAGTTCCTCTCCATGAATTGGCTTGGCCAGTAAGGGCAAGTTAGCCAGCGTCTCCTGCATCTCCTCGAAGGCCTTCTGGGCTTCCTCCGTCCACTGAAACTTCGAGCTCTTCTTCAGGGTTTTGAACAGAGGGCTGCTCTTTTCAGCCACCTTGGAAATGAATCGGCTCAGCCCTGCTATTCGACCAGTTAGTATTTGGACTTCCTTCACATTGGCTGGTGGCTTCATTTCGATCACAGCTCTTACTTTCTCGGGATTCACCTCTATGCCCCGCTTTGTCACCATGTATCCCAAGAACTTCCCTGCCTTTACACCAAACGAGCACTTAGTCGGGTTGAGCTTCATGCCGAACCTCCTCAGTGTCTGGAAAGTCTCCCTCAGGTCGTCCACGTGGTCCACCTCCATCTTACTCTTTACCAGCATGTCATCGACATACATTTCCATATTCCTCCCCAACTGGTTTTTAAAAATTTGGTCGACCAACCGCTGGTAAGTGGCCCCGACATTCTTTAATCCAAACGGCATGACTACATAACAATAGGTGCCTTTGCTTGTTATGAAGCTCACCCTCTTCCAGTCTTCTTTCGCCAAGGGGATCTGATGATACCCTTGCGAGGCGTCCATCAAGCTAAGCAACTCGCACCCCGTCGTGGAGTCTACCAGCTGGTCGATCCTTGGCAGCGGGTATAGATCTTTCGGACAAGCTTTGTTTAGATCACGGAAATCAATACACATCCTCCACTTTCCTCCCGGTTTGGACACCATTACCGTGTTAGATAACCACTCAGGGAACTGAATCTTCTTAATGTGCCCGACGTTCATCAGCTTGTCGACCTCCTGCTAGATGATTTTGTCCATTTCCGCACCATGATGTCTCCTCTTTTGCTTTACCGGCCTCACACTGAGATCAATATTAAGTCTGTGCTCGATCACCCTTGCTTCGATCCCCATTAGTTCATCCGTTGTATACGCGAAAACGTCTGTAAATTCCCTTATTAAATTGATCAGCTTCGACCTGATTGGCTCTCCCAAATCTTTTTCAATCCTGAATTTTCGGTCATCGCACCCCTGCACCATTTGAATTTCCTCAATCTCTTCTCCGGGATGTATGTCTATCTTCTCCTTTCCCTTATCTTGTCCTCCTCTTTCCTCTTTCGCTCGTGACCCTCCTGGTCGATCAGGCCTCACTTCCTTGCCTTTCAACTGCCTTTCTGCCATCTGTTTGTTGTTACTGACTGTGGTTTGATAGCAACTCCTAGACGTGAGCTGGACCCCCACAATCTCGCCCACATTTTCCCCCACAGGATATTTGATCGTCATGTGGTATGTAGACACGACCGCTTGGAACGCATTTAAACCTGTACGCCCTAGAATGATATTGTAAGATGATTCTGCTCCGACCACTACAAACCGGATCATTCTTACTTTCCTCGAGTCGCTCGACCCCAATGCTACGGTCAGGCTCACTTCGCCCATTGGCATTACCTCTCCACCGTTAAACCCGTATAAAGCTGTCGCCACCGGTTTCAGTTCCAGATTCAGGTGTTTGTTGATCTGCGCAAAACAATCGTAGAACATCACGTAGACTAAGCTCCCCGTGTCGATGAACACTCTTTTCACATCAATACCTGCCACTTCGGCTGTGATGACCAGTGCGTCATTGTGGGGTAACAATATTCCCTCCGCGTCTTCTGCTCGAAAGCTAATCGCAGGCATTCGACCAGTTATCCCGACCTCTTCTCTTTTACGCTTCACCGCCCGCACATGCCCCTTTCGTGCATTATTCGAATCCCCATCCGTTGGCCCTCTTGAGATCATGTAAATCGTGCCCCTTTTCGCAGGAACCTCCTCTCTCAGCTCCTCTCGACCATCGTTTTGTCGTCTCCTTCTTTCTTTCCTAGCATCGTCTTCTCCATCATCGTCCTTATCACTCCTCGCCATAGAATCTTCCCTGCACCTTCTCCTTTCTTTACCCCGTGGCCGATCGCGAATAAAAAATTCTTTCAGGTGCCCTGCCCGTATGAGACGCTCGATCTCGTCTTTCAAGTGCTTACAATCTTCTGTATTATGTCCATAATCCCTATGGAATCTGCAGTATTTATTCGACCTAGGTTTGGTCGATCCCTCGAACCTGGTCGCTGGCCATGTGACTTCCTTGCTTTCCAACTTGTCCTCTATGGCCACCAAGACTTCACCCATCTGGGCGTTGATAGGAGTAAAATGGTTATATCTTTGGCCGCTTGGTAGTCGAGGTCGCCCTTGCCAGCGATCTTCTCGCTTCTCTCGGAATGAATTTTGCCCATCCCTCCTGGGCGACAACCTCTTAAAAGATCCTCCTCTCGGGGAATTTTTCCTAGGTGATCCCCTCCTGGGCGAGCTCATCTTTCCCTTCTTCTGCTCAGGTTTCACAACGTCCTCGAGCTTGGCAAACTCTGCTTCCGTTTCTTCCAAATTAATGTACTTCTTGCATCTTTTGAGCACCTCATCGTAAGTTCGAGCAGGCGTCTTTGCCAGCGACGTTCGACATGGTCCTAGCCGTAGACTCCTAATCAATCCTCCTGCTTTCACCTCGTCACCCGCTGTGGGCACCTCTAGACACATCTGATTATATCGAGCAACATATTTCCGTAAGGATTCTTTCTCGCCTTGTCTCATTGCCATCAGTGTAAGGTATGTCTTCTCCTGGGCGACCGCACTTGAGTATTGATTAGTAAGTTGTCCTGCGAAATCCTCAAAGTCTCTGATTGAACCTGGAGCTAATTGGTGGAACCAATCAAGCGCGCCTCCCCGTAAGGTCGACAGGAAGGCCCTGCAGCTGACCGAATCTGAGTACCCGTGTAAGACGGACATGTTTTCGAATGCTCTCACGTGCCTCGACGGGTCGCTCGATCCATCGAAAATCAGGTTTATCTCCCGGAAACTCGCAGGTAGCGGTGCAGCTAAGATTTCCCTCGAGAATGGGTGTCCTCGAGCACGTCTTTCCGGCCTTCCTTCCACCTTCTCCTACAACTGCCTAAGCTGTTCGACCATCCTCTCCATCGCTCTATCTCTGTACTCTCCTCCTCCGCCGTAACTCGACACGTCCTCTTCTTGTGTCCCCTGCACCGTTGTCGGCGCGGTAGCAGCCTGGGATGTCTGGTGAGTGGCTTGTTGCACAGCCTGTGCTGCCGCATCGGCCACCATCCTCTGCACTTCTTCTCTTGTCATGGCCACTATTTGCTGAGCGGGGGGTTGGGGTGCTCCTCCTGTTGGCGGCATCATGGTCTGTGCTGTTGGCCCTACCTGCTGCGTCACGACTGGACCCGCTTGCAACGGAGTGAGGACTGCCGCTGATACCACCTCACGAGTTTCATGCTCTTTGCTCGTGCCTGCTCCTCCACCCAAGATCGCTGTACCCTAGGGCATCGGCGTCGGGGTCACCGGTGTTTGCGAGGGTCCGGAGAATCCGAGTGGAGGTCCTTCTCCCATCGGTCTTGTCGTCGTCCACGCTTCATCAAATGAAGACTGCAAATTCACTAGAGGAACTCCGTCCGCCATAGCTGAGCTCAGAACACAACTTTTCGAACAAGAGTCCCACAGACGGCACCAATAATACAAGTCTCGCACTCTGACTGGCTGGAAATCACCTTAAGCCTGCTCTCCTCGCCGGTTGAACGCGGAACCTGCACGAAACTCCCACACCGGAGGTGTTTTCCGGTGAAGAGCCTCCAACGCTCAAGTCAGATCTTGAGAGATAATATGAGTGTATGAAAAAGTATAAGAGTATATGAGATCGTACTGAAAATGAGGATTCTCGCCCTTATTTATAAGGGCGAGTTACCTGAGCTACACGCGCGAGCAAGGCGAGTTCGGGTAATTGTCTTCTGCTCGTCCGTACAGCCGCGCGCCTCCACTATCCTCGGTGTCAGAAAACGCGTCGCCTTTGTCAGAGAATGTCAGAGTTGGTTACGGCTGTTGACCACTCATAGTCCGCCGCGTGTCCTCTCCCTTACGTGCTGGAGATTCCCTTGTGTGCTCCGATACTCTACCAGTTCTGTACGTCCATGCCTCCTCGATCGTCCTTCTTCGACCATATCCTCGGATGACTTGTATCTGTCGACCACTTCTGATCTTCTTAGTCGTCGTTATCTACTCAATGTTCTACGTGGCCGGTGTCTGGTCCTACTCAACCATGCCATTCGATCCATTCTTACTTAGGTAGTCCAAAAAACCGGTCGATCTTCTTTGATTAGCCCTGCAAACCGGTCCAGTATATAATATCCCATATCAAAGTCAAATATTAAATATGACAGTCAACATACAATGGCAATCTTGTAATTAAGTTTACATATCATGGGTAAATTTTTGCATCTGACCACTTAGGAAGGGCAAATTTATCATTGCAAACACCATCCACTAACTAGTGGACCCCACCACTACACGTTCACTAACTCCCTCCTTCAGCTTTTTCTTTCTCTCACACCACACACAATTCACGCAACAAAAACTCACACCCACCGTTGACCGACACCACCACCGGATGTGCCTCCGCCGACAACCAAACAGTCACCGCCATCACCTCGCCGCAATCGACGCCGTCTTGGGCGTCGTCAACACTCTCTTGCACTATTACCATGTCTGTTTATCTCTTTCGCTCTTTATCTCATTTTTTCAGAGAATGCCGCCGACGGCTTCTCTTCTCCGACGACTGGAACGCATCTTGTGGGTTGCGGCTGACGTTTCTGGCGTCACCGGCTGATACACCGTCATCGTTGACCCCAAGCTTCGTGTCATCTCGTCGGCCATGGAGTCGAGTGACAAAATCCCTAAATACAATTATAGGTATATACAGGCTACCGCCGGCGACGGGCTCAATCCGGCGGTCAACATCACGTCACCATGCTCGCGTGTCCGAGAATTGCCTGGACAGGCGGGGTGAAGGTAGAAGATTGATGTTGAAGGGATGAGGGCTCTCTTTTGTGAATTGGATAATTACGAAGGACTTATTTGTAAATTAAGATAATTTAACTATATTGCAATTTAATCTATGGGCTAAATGTGTAATATACATAAAATTAATAAATAAAAAATATTGATAAGTAAATTTATTAAAAAAAAATAAAATTAATAAAGTCGGCCTTGAATTGAAATAATCGAAAGTTAAATGTAAAAACAAATTGAATCGATATACAAAGTATCCAACCGATTTTTTTAGAAGGTTCGGATAAGTTCAGTATTGTGCAATCTAATGGACGTTAAAGTGCGATACATATAGCCATAATGTGCAATTGCAACACATAAAAAAATATAGATAAAAAATATTTTATATTTTGAACAAATATATATATATATGTAAAAAAAATCGGTAATAATTTTATATTTTTGACATGTTCGGCTATTCTGTATATTTAAAAATAAATAAATTCGACGTTTAACCCACTCATATATTCGATCGTTTATCACAATTACTGTATTTTTTTTGTACATCATGTTGTTTTATAAAGTGCATCATGATACGTCAAAAAGTGCAACATATCGTTATATAAAGTGCAACTTACTGATATATAAAGTGCAATACTGATATTTTTGTATTTTTTTTTTTGATAAATGATATGATGGATATTAAATAATTATGTTGATCCGTTTTTAGATTTATATTGCGTATATTTTGGCGTGAGCTGTTGACATTAGTTGTGGAATGTGTTGACAAAGTGCAACGTGATGTTTTATAAAGTGCAACTTGTTGTTTTCTAAAGTGCAAAATTTCTCTATATAAAGTGCAATAATTTATACATTAAATTGTGTATATTCGAACACTATTTTGTTTATAGATATAATTGTATGTAGAATTAACTTAAATAAAATATATTTTAATTTATTAATTTTTATTACATAATTTATTGTTTTTTTTTTTTGGCCAAAACGATAGAAGAACTATATAAAAGGCGCACAAAAGTGCGGAATTACAAACTGGGAGGCTAGACCGAAGTCCGCCTAGAATCGCTGGCAACACCAGAAGAAAACTTGACTCAAACAACGAACAACTAGAAACTGGCTCCCAATGGGAGAAGAACACAACTAAAAACAAACACAAAACTAAAGGCTCCCAATGGGAGAAGAACACAACTAAAAACATAATTTATTGTTATTATTATAAGTTGTTTTTATATTATTTTAACATTTTCTACTAGTTTTATTTAAAACTTTATTTATTATTTAATATATAAGCATAACAATATATATAAAAAAGAATTTTTTATTAACTATCAATAATTACAGATTTGACCTATTGGTAAAATTGAAATAAAATTAAAATTACTAAAATTGCAAATAGGTCCGTGAACATAACCTAATTCTCAAAAACAAGGCCCAAATCCCACAGTCCAATTTCACCCATTTTTCTGGCAGGACTCGGCTCAGGCAAGCACATGAGGGAACCTCCAACGATGCCGGTGACCTCCGCCGCGTCGCGCCGCCACAGTCGCTTATCCTCTCTACAGTGAGCACTCCTTGCCGGTTTCACATTTTTATTAAAGTGTGCCGACCAGCGGCGGCGTTGGAGAGCGCCAGCCACCGGAGCCACTGCGAGTTCACGGCGTCTGCCGGAGGTGTTCAAGGTCTACGAGCAGGTGGTGGTTGAAATCGAAGCGCCAGGTGGTGGTTGAACGACGGCCCGAGCACAGGTGGTGGTTGAAATTGAAACGCCGCCCTTGTTGCCTCATTTTCCGGCGAAAGTGAAGCGAACCACCACAGAGAGGGGCGAAACCGACGGCGCGTGGTGGCATTGTGTAAGAGGTGTCGTGTCGATCTCTGAAAATCGGCGACTGTCCCCTGAAGAGAAGACTCGTGACGATAGTGAGTGACAAAATCGGAAATGTCCGGCGAAGTGGAAGAAATCGGCAACGACTGGCAGTGGATGACGACGGCGGAGAAAGGCGGCGGCTGCGGCGGATCTGGGTACAGCGGCCGACGGGTGTGTGTGTTGAGGTGTGTGTTTCTGTTTTCTGTGTGCGTGATTAATTTTGACAGATTGGTGTGTGAATTGTGATTAATGTTTGACACAGTAATAGATGGGGGTTGGTGTGTGGGCACATCTAATTAAATGTTGGTCAAAGAGTTGGTAGCTGTGGTGTTTCTGGTGGGGTCAACATATATATGAAAATGTTTAAAATACCCTTAATGAAGGTATAATTTTGGGTTTTTTTAGCCATTAGATCATTCGATCTAATGACTAAGATTTATTCTCATTTCTTTCATTGGGAACCATTCTCATGTGAACCCAACTCTATATAATAATATATATATTCTTATAAAAGGTATTTAAATTTTCAAATTACTTTTTCTCATTAATTTTAGATTTTAAGAGAAAAATTAGCAAGCACCCGTGTAATACACGGGTGTTGTACTAGTTTGTAAATATACCAAATAAATAGGTCATTGTTTTCTCAATGCATTTCAATTTTACATATTTAAAGTGATTATCAAAAGTAAGTCGAGTTGATCCATGAATGGCATCAATCAATTTTATTTTTTATTTTATTTTTTTTTTTTTTGAAATTCTGAAAATGAAACCAAGATTTTTTCAAATTATTGATATATTTTTGCAAGTTTTGCCTATTTTAAAGTGATTATAAATCACTTTAAAATTAATGATATAGGCAACAAAACTATTTTAAAGTAATTATTGATATAGACAACAAAATGTTATAAATCAGTTGAATTGAAAATCAAAATTTAATCCCTAATCTATATCTGTATAAACCATTTACTAAAAATAGTAATAAAAATTTTTGGTAGCATTTAATGCATATCTTTATTTGGAAACATTTTAAATATATCCATTAATTGCTTTCATATACACGTTTTCAAATAAGATCAAATCAAATATGATAAAAAATTTAGTTTCCTTAAATAATTTTATTAATATCTGTAATAATTTCATTGATATCTATTATAATAAATTACAAAATTGTTTTTTTGTGATTCATTTTGATAATATTCTGTCAAGATAAACATTACAACATATTTTAAAAATTCTAACCATTGATTAATTTATTTTCACAAAGATTCACTTTCTAATCATTTACTAAATTAAAGTTGTTTAATTAGTATGCAAAATTAAATTCTAAAAAAACATGTGTGTATATTTTGTAAAATATTTGTACACTATTTAATTTTAAATATATTTACTTATTTTAAATTGATTGCATAAATAAATAATGCTAGCGTGTATTAAATACTTTTCATTACATAAAAAAAAAAGAAAGAAAGCCTACAACTTTTAAAAATAATAATGACATTATAAGACAATAATTTTTATAATAAAATAATAATTAAGTATTATATGATGAACAAGAATAAGCAAAACTGTTATTTTCTCTCATATAAAGAAATAAATATGTATAGATAATATATTAATTATTTTACAAGCATTCCCTAACATGTTCATATTTAATGTTATGACTAACAGTGATTAAAAAAGGTAGAAATATATTATAACCGTATTATTTTTTAAACTTAACGCTAATTGAAAGAGGTGGAAAACATATAGGTGAAAAATATATGATAAACCTATTGATTTTTAGACTTAAACGAACATAGCATGTCAAAATAATTCATTTAATATCTCTGTCTCGTGGAGGAGTCTCTTCGCGCAGCCGGCTTCCCTATCCTTTTCACTAGGAATGTCATGGCTTGTCTCCAGTCGTCGGCTATGCAAATAAACTTTAATGGGGCGACCACAGATGAGTTTTTCCCGACTCGTGGAGTGCGTCAAGGTGACCCGATTTCGCCTTACTTGTTTGTGCTCTGCATCGAACGCTTGGCTCATTTAATTAATGCACTTGTGGACAATGGTACGTGGCGCCCAATAATTGTCGGTAGTGAGAAAGTCCGCATTCCACACCTCATGTTCGCCGATGACTTGTTGTTGTTCCTTGAAGCCGCTGATGACCAGGCCCAGTTGGTTTCTTCGGTGCTCTCGGACTTTTGCTCCTTGTCCGGCCTGAAGGTGAGCTGGGCTAAAACGGATGTTTTATTCTCTAAAAATGTTCCTCCAGCACAACAACAAGCTCTCGCTAGTTGCATGGGATTTTCGGTTGTTACTAACCTCGGGAAATACCTTGGAGTACCTGTCCTGCATGGCCGGACCACTAACCAAACATATGAAAATATTCTTGAAAAGGCAGATATGCGGTTAGCTGACTGGAAAGCAAATACATTGTCTCTTGCGGGCCGTTTGGTTCTTACGCAGTCAGTGGTTAGTTCGTTGTCGTTCTACACTATGCAAACGACGTGGCTTCCTAATTCGACTTGCGATGGGCTAGAAAAACGTTGCCGTCAATTTTTATGGGGAGACTCTGACTCAAACAGGAGGGTTCATCTTGTCTCTTGGGACACGGTTTGTCAACCTAAAGATCTCGGTGGCCTCGGGCTCAAACGACAACGAGAAATGAACAAAGCTTTAATTATGAAGTTGGGCTGGACTCTCTTGACGAAGCCCAGGCCTTGTGGGTTCGGTTACTTGTCGCAAAATATAGATTGAACCCAGCTTTAATGGAAGCAGACTTCAAGTTTCCCAAAGGATCGTCCATCCTCCGTGCAGTCAGCAAGGTGTGGCCTTTAGTGGTACGGGGGGCTCGGTGGTCGATCGGAGATGGCAAAACAGCTCGATTTTGGCGAGATACTTGGACCCACAGTCCGAACCCGCTTCTCTGTGATGTGCACGGCCCGGTTCCAGAAGACCAGATCGAGTGGAAGGTCTGCGATTATGTCGACGACGCGGGTCGCTGGAGATGGAACCTCATCAGTCACCTACTGTCGGCCGGCTCTTTGCTCCGTATTGCTGCGAGTTTGCCACCGACGAGGATGTCTGGGCCTGACACTATTTATTGGGGCTACTCGGAAAATGGTTTATTCACCACTAAATCAGCTTATGCGTCGCTCTTTCCTGTCACCTCGGCGAGGAATCGTGCAGGTTGGAGAATTATCTGGAAATGGCTGGGACCTCAGAGGGTTCGACAATTCCTCTGGCTCGCTGTTCAAGATAAGCTGTTAACGAATGTTGAACGAAACCGGCGGCACCTTACAGGCTCATCCTTGTGTTCTCTGTGCAAGCAAGATGTGGAGTCAACTGTACATTGTCTTCGTGATTATGTGGGCGCCAAGAAAATTTGGATGAACTTGATCCCTACTAAGCACTTTTCCGCCTTTTTTTCTATGCCATGTCGAGAATGGATAATCCAGAACTTGCAAAATGGACTTTCTATTGGTGTCGAGGCATGGGAGACGGTTTTTGGTGTCACGGTGTGGCAAATTTGGAGAGGTAGAAATGAAAAAATTTTCTCGGACAAGGAGTTCATCGTTGCTAATAAAATTCGGGATGTTCGCTCCTTTGTTCACGGGATCCGGCTCACCAAATCCGTGGAACACCATCTCGGCAGTTTAGGAGCGGGCCGGGGAGTCCATCTCATTAGATGGATTTCTCCTGAGACTGGAACTATAAAGATTAATACGGACGGCTCTCTTTTGACTCCGAGTGGGATGGCGTCGGCTGGGGGTTTATCTCGTGATGCCGAAGGCAGGTGGCTTGGGGGGTTTGTGATGAATATTGGGTATTGCTCCATCACCGGAGCAGAATTATGGGGACTCTTTCACGGTCTGTCGTTGGCTTGGGAGTTGGGCTATCGCAAGGTCCAGGTAGACGTGGATAGTATGAGTGTGGTGACTATGGCGACGGGGACTTCGATGGACAATCTCGGTATTCATGGCAGCCTGGTTCAGGCAATAAGGGAGCTTCTTGGTCGAGAGTGGGTGGTTAGTGTGCTTCATTGTTATAGGGAAGCCAACTTTGCAGCTGACTGTTTGGCGACTCTAGCTCACCAGTGTCCGAGCGGTTATCAACAGCTCCTACATCCACCGTCGGCAGTTAAACCGTGGTTACAGCATGACCTTATTGGGATTGCATACCCGCGGCGTACAACTGTCTAACGGTCTTAGGCTTTTGCCTCCTTTTTTGTACCAAAAAAAAAAAAGATGTTTACCGTTATTGGCAAGTCAAAATACTTTGACTGCAATAGAACTTAATAAAATTAAAAAATTCAACAACCTCATTCAATTAGAATGGATATAAAGAAAATGTAATTTTATTATTATTATTATTATTATTATTATTATTATTATTATTATTATTATTATTATTATTATTATTATTATTATTATTATTTTTATTTATTTATTTATTTTTTTGTTGTTGTCGTTGTTGTTGTCGTTGTTGTTGTTGTTGTTGTTGTTGTTCTCTTTCCCTCTTCCACTTACCCATTTGAATCCATTCTTATATATAAATATCAAAGTTCTGAAAATCGAACCGATCATCGAACCGGTCAAGCTACTGGTTCAATGGTTCGCTGGTCCGACCAGTGGTTGAACAGTCATTTAATTTATTAACATTTTTTATTATATAATATTTTATATAGTAAATATTATTTACAAAACTTCGTTTATCAAACATTTAGACAATTTAAAATTTCCAAAAACTTATTTTTTATATATAATTTTAATATAAATAAAAAATACAACACTTATATGTATTTAATATATATCATGGATGTATATGTGTGAAGGTACCACCAAGTGTTGATATAAATATCAAAAAATATTTATCAATTTATGTATTCAGTTAGTCCAAATTAAGTAACAATCAATTTATGTATTTAATTTATCATGGAATGACCAATATTCAAGTTTTTTGACTTAATAGAAGATTAATATCATGCATTCAATTGCCTTTTTTTTTTCACAAACTTTCACTTTTATAATATAATTACCACAACCTAGCTTCGCTCAGCCAAAACACATTCTAGAATTCAAATGTAAAGAAAGTGTTTATAGCATGGTTGTAAGAACCAGACAGGACCGGCCGGTCTGACCGGTTGAACCAGGAACCGCCCAGTCCAACGGTCTGGTTTGCTGAATAAACCTGGTCGCTGAAGGACCAGTCAAAACCCGGTCAATGACCGGTTGAACTGGTTAAAACCGGTGGTAAACCGGTCCCTTTTTTTTTTGTAAGGAATATAAATCTATCAAAATTCATAAAGCATCTCACTTGTTTGGTTAACCGATGTGGGACAAGTTATACTTCTGTATAAGTAAAATTTTTTATTGAGCTACGTGCACAAAGAACCAAGGAAATTTTCCTTCTCATTTTTTTCTTTTCTTTTTAGTTTAAGCAAGCCAGCAACCCACGTGAATGGTCTGTGCCAAGGACATTTTCTTTTTCCTTATTTTTGAGCCACATGTATGGTGATGGAGGGCCAAGAAAGTATCATTTTCTTTTTCTTTATTTTTACTTTCTATTAGTTTATTGCTTCAATCTAGGTAAGTCATCTCCCAACAATTTATTATGTTTTTTTCCAACGGCAAAACATCTCATATTAAATAAAGCAATAAGGCAAATGTACACGGGTAAACCCGAATCCTGAAACAATGAGTGGTTACCAATACAAATGTAACCTAAACAGAATACGAAAACACCCAACTACAACACTCTGAGCAAACTAGAACATCAAAAAACGTGGAAACATTCATACACGACCACCATAACACAAAAGTAAATATACCACTGACACTAGACCTAGTATACTCCCTTTTGCTCCAGCTATGACTCTTAAAATCCTCTCCAGTCTTGGATTGCCATGTCAATGACCCATTCTGCAGTCTTTCATTTGTTATCAAAAATCCATAAATTCCTAGCCTTCCATAACCACCATAAGATGTATGTTGATAGTTCAATTCTATCTTCAGATGTGTCTTTGTAGTCCATAGAACTCAGCCACCACCACCAATCTTGAAATGTGATATCTTCATCTTGAGGTCTGTTCCAATTCACTGGTGCCAATCTCCATGTCACTTGAGCTTTGGAACACAGGAACAGAACATGTACCACTGTTTACTCTTTCTCACCACAGCAATGGCAAATTGTATCCACTTGTATCCCTCTCTTCTTCAAGTTACAGTTAATAGGTAAGATATTTGAGAAGCATCTCCATATAAAATGCTAAACCTTACCTACCACTTTGAGATTCCAGCACCTCAACCTTGCTCTCTTGTTCCCTTTTGCCAATCTGCTAGTTTCAGCCATTGATGTCTTACACAACTCCTCCCCGTTAACTCGACATAGGCTTAACAGAAAACTTCCTTTGTCAACAAAGGTGCATTTTCTCATATCCGCAAATCTGGGATTCAGAGTTTTTATACCCAAAATTTTCTCAGCCACCTCAGCCTGGAAAAGGATTCTCACCAGCACTTCATCCCATTCACAACCACTAGCCAAAATCAAGTCTTTGACACTGATATGATCACCATCTACCTACACCCTAAGCTCAGGTTTACAGCCCCTTAAGTCAGGGATCTAGCTGAAGTCACTCAGCCTAGTATCAACCCCATTCTTGATCACAATATGCATATGAGATTTCATGCAAGGTAGAAATGATGACCAAGAGCTCCAAAACCATGAGACCCCTGATTTCTTTTCATAATAAAAATAGAGCAAGAGGGGAAGTACCTGTTCTTAAGACAATCTATTATGTTAGTATTTATTAATGTAAATCTTCATTATAATCATACTAAATTTATTATATTAGTATCTATGAATGTAAATTTTGATTTATAATCATATAAATGCCTCATTAGTGCTATATTTTATTATTTTTATATAATTATCCAAACTTATATAAATATTATATATTTAAAAATATTAATAAATTTAATAAAGGTCTAACCGGTTCAATCAAGGTTGGACTAGTGAACCACAGAACCAGTAGCTTCACCGGTTCGATGACCGGGTCGGTTTTCATAACCTTGGTTTATAGTAGAATAAAGCTCATGCATTTGTTGTACAATATTCAAGGAAATTGCTTGTTCCACATTGGCATAAGTAGTAAATGAATTGCCCTATAAATGTAGTAAAATTTCATTTGCTCTACAAAATGCACTGGCAGGTCCAATTGACCGGTTCAATCGGTCATTGACCGGTTTTTGACCGGTTCGTCTCCAACCGGTTTATTCCAACAAATCGAACCGGTCCATTGATCGATTCCCGGTTCAACTGGTCGGACCGGCCGATCCGGTCCGATATTCGAAACAATGATAAACAGTGAGTTTCTTGCACCTATTTGTTAACTTGTACTTATATTCTTGTACTTTAAAATTCAATATGTCTATATTTTATACTTTGTAACCCTATTTGGATTTTTTTTTTCTAGTTATCGATTTATGGTGCTTCATAATTCTTTTTGTCAATATCTTTATGGTGTTTTATAATCTTGTTTTGCAGCATTTGTAATTTTCTTCGACATGGGTAATTCTTTTTCTATAGGAATTATCTTGAGATCGTAAACATGAGTGATTTATAACACTTAATGCTCTCACTTCTCTCTAGCTTTCTCTCTCTAGAACCCCCATCTTCCCCCTCCCAACCATTCCTTCCGGTCACCACTACCAGCTAGTTACTTGTCGGCGTCCGTCGTCGCTGGCGGCGAGCCGTCCCTTACCTGTCTCTTTCGGGGGGCCCAACCCGCCTTCCCCTCACCTGTCTCTTTCACCTTCTTTCACTCCATTATCCATGGCCACCTCTTTGAGATCCCAGCACCAGACCCCATCGACACTCTCGACTGGTTCTCAATTGAAACCCTCCGGTGACTTCCATGGTAAACTCACCTCAAGGACCAACAATCTCAAAAAGGTCATCAGATCTACCGTTCACTCAACCGTACTATCAACAGACATACTCCATCTTCCTCGAACAGGAGGTCCGCCGGTCCATGGTAGAACTCGTCCCAGCGCCACACCGCGACCTGTTGGGCCATCTTTGCTTGCAACAGCGCTGCTGGACGTGGCTGTCACCTTCCCAACAGGCCCCGTCCCATCTTCCGTCTCCGGCACCCCAGCCGACCAAACTGCCGGTAATCCCCCTTGGCCAGTTCAGTTCGGCTCACTCCCGGCGAGAACCCCCCTTTCTCCGTCAACTACCGCGGCGTCAGATAATCTCCTCCTCTCAGACCGAAACCTTATCCTTACGCCACCAGATTTTCCCTCAGCTCAAAATGCGGGCCGACATATTGGGCCACTACCAAGGCCCAATTCAGAACCTTCTTTTTTTCTTTGTGGGACGTGTTTGTTATGTTTGTGCTTATTTTTATGTGTTTATATGTGTGTTATCGAGTCGATTTTAGGTTCGTTTTGGCGTTGATCGGTCCATTTTGTCGCATTTTGTGTGATTTTATGTTTTTCATTTCATTTTATATTTTGGCGTACTTTTCCGTGCTCGTTGTATATTTTCAGGTTTTTCCCGAGGATTAAAGACGAGTCAAACTGAATCCCAAGAGACGAGCATTTCCGAGTCATTCGTACGAACAACGTTCATTCAAGAATATCGAGCCTTAGCCCAGACGCACAACACCAGTGCCCAGAACACTCGCGCACTCGCGGAGCAAGCCACGAGATCGAGAGCCCCGCATTACTGCTGCCCAGTGCACGCCACGCCCTTGCTGCACAGTGTGCCCGCGCTCTCGTGAGAAGATCCGCGAGCTCGAGAGTGCTCCCGTCCCCCAGCACTTGCTGCTCGTGTGCTCGCGGAAGCCTTGGCGAGATCGAGAGTTATCCGCGCGCCACATGCTGCCCACCCTCACTCGCGTCCTTGCAGAACCGCTCGCGACATCGAGAGCATTGACACCGTCCACACCAGCCTGTTGCGCGTGCTCGTGGAAGTCCAAGCGAGGTCGAGAGTGCCGTAAGCCGCACCCGCACACACTCGTGTGCGCCCCTGCTCGCGCCCGCGCCATCGCAGAAATGCCCACGCTATCGAGAGTGCACTATCCATGCGCACTTGCACCCAACCGTCACCTGCGAGCTCGCGGATTTTGTGGAGAGATCGAGAGTGTCCCATTTAATCTGCGTATTCTAGTGTGTGTTTTGTGTGGGAGTATAAATATTTTTGTTCCTTTGCATTTTGAAGATCCAACTCTCATTTTTCACTTTTCCTTTTTGGGAAGTTAGCTTATGTTTTATTTTTGCTCTCTAGATTAGGAGCTTATGCTATTTTCCAGGAGATTTTCCGCCGACTTCGGTTTCTTTCAAGTTTCGAGCTTTTGACTCCGTTTTTCATCATCTACGCAATGGAAGGATGACTATTTAGTTTTAAAGCTCTTTACTTCGGTTTTTGCTCCGTTTACTTATAATGTTTATTAGGGTAAATTTAAATTTGCTTGATGATGGAAGGAATGCTTGTACTTGATTGCTTGCTTGAGTAGATAGAAGAGTTAATTGCTTGTTGATCTTGTTAAGGATTAAGACCTGATTAGGGCTTAATCACTTAGGGTTAGATGACTAGGGTTAGCAATCTAATGCTCATTGCTCGTTTATTCCTTATGTCGATTGATTATCATCCCGTTATGGTTATGGCATGAGACTCCGGTGATCTAGTTTGCTACTTGCTCGTGATTTGATCTTGCTCTTAGTTAATTGCTCGTTTAGTGTTAACCAACCATCCAATCAATTGCTTAGAATGTTTAGGAATTTATTTTCTCTTTTTGTGATTTGGACAATCAACTAGTAGATAAAGCTCCGAATAGCCTTCCCTCGAGATCGACCCGAGTCGGGTAACTCGGTTATCCCTTGCCCACCAAATCTCTACTAAACAAATGGAGCCGTTGCCGGGGAAGGCATGTAGGACGCTTAGTTTGCTATTTGATTGTCTCTTTTTCTTGTGTTTCTCTCGATTTTTGTGATTTTTGCTTAATTTCCGTATTTCTCTCTATTTCTCTTGATTTTCTAGGTAATTTTTGCTTGTGTTTTGATCTTGTTTCCCATTGGTACGTTTACCGGGTATAGTTGTTGTTGGTGTTTATGCGAGGTAGACGAAGGCGTGCACCCGTAGAGGAGACATCATCGATCGACCTTTTCGTTGAACTTAATATTGAGGAACCACAACCGCAACCCGAAACCGAGTCAATGGCGGGACAAGGAGAGCAATTGCCACCACCACTTCCTCCGAAATGAGGTACTTTGCACGACCAATCATTGGAGACAACACCTCGTGCCTTGTGCTCGGGGAGACGACCCGAAACTACGACCTTAAAACCATCCACCTAAACCAACTTCCCTCATTTTACGGCCTAGCCCAAGAAGATGCCTTAAACTTCATCCGAGAATTCTACTCTACCGTCAACACCTTTGCCCTCCAAGGCCTAACCGAAAACCAACTCCGGATGAGATGCTTTCCCTACACGTTGAAGGATCGAGCCAAGACTTGGTTTATGACGTTGCTCCCGAATTCGCTCACAAATTAGGAAGCCGTGTATGAAAAGTTTATGGGAAAGTACTACTCGCATCAAAAGACCACCGATCTCTGGACCCAAATGGCTAGCTTTAGCCAAAACATCGGTGAAACTTTTCATGAAGCTTGGGAGAGATTTAAGGGCTATCAACTCCAATGCCCACATCACCACTTTTGCCTCGGTGTGCTCAACCAATTCTTCTACGATGGTCTCCACCAAACCCTTCAATATATGGTTGATCATGTAACACCCCGCTTTTTCATGAAAATCAGAGTGCGTTTTTTGCAAAGTTTTTCAAATAAAAACATTTAAGTTGCGAAATACTCATTCGGAGTGCTACCATAAAACGTGACTTGACCTGAAAAACCGTTATTGTAGTTTAAAAAAAAACCGGTTTATCATAACAAATTGACCGACTGAAAGTCGGAACAAAAGCTAAGTTTGACAAATAGTCGTAATCAGCGGAAAACGTAGCGTCGCCAAAACATTTTTAAACATATAGACAAAGTCTTGAACCGACCGCCAGCTCACTCCTCGGCTCCGACCCTGTGACCTGAAAAACATGAATAATGTGGGGGCGTGAGCACTAAATCCACTGTGCTCCGCAGAAACTCATACTAAAGTAAACAGTGAAAATAATTACAATAATATGATCCTGGCATATATAACTGAACTGAACTGAAACCGGTACTGAATAATCATGATCTGATACTGATGGTGAGATAATCATCACCTGCCTGATACCTGAACATCTTCCAGCATAAATGTCGGACACCATGTGCACACTCTAGTGGGCAGACTAAGGCCACTAGAACCCAGAATGAACCGATGACCATTCCGAGCGGATACTGATAATACATACCTCAAACATGGTAGAATAATTATAATCAATGTAATACCCAGTCTGAGTCCCCACCTGAACCGCTGGTCTGAAATGTAAGTGCTGATCATCTGCAAACTGTAACATGTATAAACAAATACTAAGTACTATGCTCAAATTTATTAAAATAGCTGTTAAGATGTTCGACTTGATCTAAATAGTTAACTGGAAGAATCTCAGGGTCTAACTTAACTGATAAGAAAAACTGGACTGAACTGGTACTGCTAAACTGAACTGAACTGTCTGCACATGACTGAACATGACTGATCATGACTGAACTGAAAATTTAACTGAAATACTGAACTGAATTGACAAACTGACTAAACTGAAAATACTGAACTGGTAACTTAACTTATTACACTGAACTGACTGACTGGACCTGGAACTTAACTGAAATAACTGACATAAATACGAACCGGATCAACCAATATTGAAACTTGAGCTGAACCGGTCTGAACCGGCCAGTTCACTGGCTGGCCGGACCGCCGGCTTGCTGTGGCCGGGTGGTCGGCCGTTGACTTGGGCCAACCGGCTCGGTCCTGCGCTGGGTCTACTGGAGCCCGACCACGGTCATTGGCGTGGACTGGCACGACCTGGGTGCTACCGGGCCTTGCTGGACTTAACTGAGCACGGTCATAGACGACCGCGCGCACTGGCGTGCGACTTAGCTTGCTAGCGTGCTACAAGGAACGGGCAACGTTGACTGGACCTTACCGTGTACGACAGATATTAGCCTATGCACGACCGACAATGACTTAGGCACTGGCGGTTGCGACTGGCACAACCCGTGTACATGGAACTACCATCAGGTGCTGCCGGGCACGACCGACGGTCGACTGGACTCGTGACGTGGCGATTGGCGCTACCGGGCACTGCAGGTGCCGGTACTTGCACGACTGGACACTGTCGGGCGTTACCGAGCGCCACAACAGGCAACTGGGCACATGGATGCGCGGACTGACGGTGGCTGACGTGAACTGGTACCGCACAGGTGCTGCCGGGCAACCTTGACGGTACTGGACACTCGGGCGTGCTGTCGGGCACTGCCCAAGGCCGACTGGTATGCGGTTAAACGCACTATAATGCGCTGAGACGTGCCGACGTGCTCTGGGCACTAACCGACTGTTGACTACTGCAGGCTGAGGCTGTACGCGATGCCCGGTTGGGCTTACGCACACATCACCCGCTCGACTACCTGACTGCCGACGCGCTATGACCGCTATATGCGGCAGAGCAGTTACGACCGGCCCTTACCGACCGTGCGGCGACTTCATCCGACAATTGCTATGCAAATCAACATAATATCACATGAAATGACCATATATACACAACTCGATCGGAAGTTACCGGTTAAAAATGGACATGTCTCGGGACGGCCTAAATAGCACGTCCGCGTATGAAACTTAACTTTTAATGAACCGAATTACATGATTTTGACATGATTTACTTAATATGATCATATAAGCATTAAAAGAGGGTCGGTATAAGATTACCCCTCCAATAGCTTGATGAAATGATGTTAAGCTTTGTGTGCTCCCGCTCGTGATTGTGCGTTCGATGTGCTAGGCGTGTACATCCGTTGGCTTTGACTAGATATAGGCTATGATCTCAATTTTTCTATCTTTCTTGAATTGTAGCTATTTATACTCTCGGTTTTTCCCTTCTTCTAGCTCACGGCTTTTGCATGATGAAATGGTTAGTAAAATACTAACCCATGACCAAGACTTATATTATATAGCTAAAGAAATTTTAAGATGGAAATAATGCTCAAATCACATGGCACCACTTGCTTAAACCGTGAGCATTGGTGGCGTTTTTGCTACCTAGTCATCAAGCCATGTGGTGTCTCAAAACAATTCTTAGTCATCATGTGAATATTATTAAAATGCCACATAAACTAGCTAAAAAAATGAAGTAGTTCACGTGCACCTTGCCCATTTACTTTCGGTAATTGGCTTGGTTTAGACCCAATGACGTGCTAAGTTTGCTTATGCTCAACTAATGGGCAATTGAATCATCAATTAATTTATGAGTTAATCATGACCGATTAATACTTAGAAAATATTCTAGGTATAATTATGAATTAAAACTTGGACTTTAACTTGACTTAAATAATTTTGGCCGAAACTTGACTACAAAACTTAATTCGAACATTACCTCGACTTTAAACTTATTAATTCCAAACTCATTTATTATATAATGAACTAGAATTAAATCTGAAAACTTACTCGGTTACTAAGTTGATTAAACCAAATATTAAATCGACTAATGGTCGGACTTTAACTAAAACTGAATAAATGGCTTGAATTTAACTTTTGACGATTAACTTAATTAATACGTCAACATTGGAATAATTAATCCCAACCTGCTGATGTCCATTTATTAATATAAACGGATTGAGATTAATTAATATCATTGACTCGGTTAATAAATAAAATTAACCGGATATATAATTGACTTAACGTCGAACTTGGAATTTAATTAGCTGAATAACTTAGACTTGAACATTAAAATGAATATTTATTAACAAAGGCTAGCTTTTACTCGAAAGCTAGTATTTTCCTTTATTAATAAAATACGGGGCGTTACAATCCAACCCCTTAAAATATTTTCGTCCTCGGAAATACCAAACTGGTAGTACAAACTTAACTCGAAGTTTATACTCAATCAATGACATAACTGAGAATTCAACAACTGAGCACTGAACTTTAAACTCTGATTCTAATGGAGAATTACCAATTCACAAATTAAGTGAATTGTTAATTAATACTGGCTGAAAATGGACACTTTACTGAATAAAAGTGTTTCACTGATTATACTTGATATTCAAGACATAGTTCTTGTGCATACTGAACATCATCTCCTGGTTGATTGTTGATCTTCGATCTGAACTTTGGTCGAGTAAGTCCCATGTCGTTAGTACGCACGGAAAATTTCAGAGATATGCATATGTACTAATGAGGATAACTAGCAATTTCGGTAACTACCTTTCGTGATTATCTACTCGATAACGCGGCACATCGTTCGCGGCACATTGCAATGCGGCACGCCCGCTCCTCATCTAGTGAGTGCGGCATGCCTGTATGCAGCACCTGGCGAACATTGCACCTGCGACGTCGACGTAGTCTGTATAACTGGTCATATCTGTATCTCAAGCTAGTAACCTCAATGTACTATAATGCTAACTCTCCATGATTTCCCAGTGTACTGTGACTCAAATATGGCTTCCTTCACTTCGTGCAACATGCATCCTCATATGGAAAGCGTCGGTTTGTCACCACAACGTTGTTTGTTGTTGTTGATTGGCCCTTCTCCGTCGTGTCGTATGTCAACATGCTGTACCTGCAACTGTTTACCTTCCCTGAGGCCAAATTTTAACCTCAAGAAAAGTCTATCATGAACCAATCTTTCCTGCAATTTCCCAAATTTTCAGAATTTGAGAATCGAGGCACTGAATATACTGATAAGTCTTGTCTTATTAGACAGACCATCCTCAACTGTTACATGACTTTATAACCCTTACTTGACTTTCACATGACTTATAACTTTTACTTGGACTCTGAAAGTTATCCCGAGACACTTAAATGGTTGTCTCGAAATTGGAACATGACATTTACTGACTTACTTGGCTTGATAAGGTGCGACTTCAAGTTTCCAGGTAAATTTGGAATAATAGTCTGTATATCAGACCTCCATATTTAACCCGACTTAGTAACTATTATACGTCGACCTTAAACTCATGAACATTGACTTTGAATCGTGATCATTGACTCATGATTATGTACTATATAGGGCTATTCCAGTAACAACTGGTCCCGCAAGTACAGAAGGAATCACTGATCTTGAACTTTGGAAACCATAACTTGGAAAATCATGATTGGTAAAATACATGACATGACTGACTTTAAAGGTTGTTATTACATGAACTTATCCTGTTCTGCTCCCAGTTTCAAGTCTCCATGGTATACCCGGGTGAATGGCTCTTATTTCAAGCCTCCATGGTAACCCGGAATATTGACTCCTATACACTGGAAATCATTACTTTGACAATGGCTTGGGAAATATAACAACCTTTAGCATGAAAATTTCACCCTAAACTTGATTTACCAGTCTGACTTAGCAAATTTGAGTCTATTCCTTGAGTTGAATCAAGGAATTCCTCCCTGGAATCTGCCAATTGGTTGGCAAAATTGGCAATTTTGATAGAAAAATGTCTGAGGAACATGATTGCTAGGATTTGTACAATATAAATGCTTACAAATCTCTTGACGAGTCACTTAACATGGATGGAAAATACTGACATTAATCATGGATATACTGAACTAGGAATCCTGAACATGATTCGAGCATCTTAACTAATCATAACTGTGGAATTTCTGAGCATAGACATAGTAATTTGTTTATAATTTAAAAACATGAATCAACACTTACCTGTAGTCGGCGAGGCGTGAGGGTGACGTGTTCAGGTTTTTATAAAAACTTTCTGACTCGCTGAAGTACTCAGATGCACAAAAACGTGCTCTGATACCAACTGTAACACCCCGCTTTTTCATTAAAATCAGAGTGCGTTTTTCGCAAAGTTTTCCAAATAAAACATTTAAGTTGCGAAATACTGATTCAGAGTGCTACCATAAAACGTGACTTGACCTGAAAAACCGTTATTGCAGTTTTAAAGAAAAACAACCGGTTTATCATAACATATTAACCGACTGAAAGTCGGAACAAAAGCTAAGTTCGACAAATAGTCGTAATGAGCGGAAAACGTAGCGTCGCCAAAACATATTCAAACATATAGACAAAGTCTTGAACCGATCACCAGCTCACTCCTCGGCTCCGACCCTATGACCTGAAAAACATGAATAATGTGGGGGCGTGAGCACTAAATCCACTGTGCTCCGCAGAAACTCATACTAAAGTAAACAGTGAAAATAATTACAGTAACATGATCCTGGCATATATAACTGAACTGAACTGAAACCGGTACTGAATAATCATGATCTCATACTGATGGTAAGATAATCATCACCTGCCTGATACCTGAACATCTGCCAGCGTAAATGCCGGACACCATGTGCATACTCTAGTGGGCAGACTAAGGCCATTAGAACCCAGAATGGACCGGCGACTATTCCGAGCGGATACTGATAATACATACGTCAAACATGGTAGAATAATTATAATCAATGTAATACCTAGTCTGAGTGCCCACCTGAACTGCTGGTCTGAAAATGTAAGTGCTGATCATCTGCAAACTGTAACATATATAAACAAATACTAAGTACTATGCTCAGATTTATTAAAATAGCTGTTAAGATGCTCGACTTGATCTAAATAGTTAACTGGAAGAATCTCGGGGTCTAACTTAACTGATAAGAAAAAATGGACTGAACTAGTACTGCTAAACTGAACTGATCTGACTGCATATGACTAAACATGACTGATCATGACTGACTGACTGAACTGAAAATTTAACTGAAATACTGAACTGAATTGACTAACTGACTAAACTGAAAATACTGAACTGATAACTTAACTTATTACATTGAACTGACTGACTGGACCTGGAACTTAACTGCAATATCTGACATAAATACGAACCGGATCAACCAATATTGAAACTTGAGCTGAACCGGTCTGAACCGGCCGGTTCACTGGCTGGCCGGACCGCCGGCTTGCTGTGGCCGGGCGGTCGGCCGCTGACTTGGTCCAACCGGCTCGGTCCTGCGCTGGGTCTACTGGAGCCCGACCGCGGTCATTGGCGTGGACTGGCACGGCCTGGGTGCTACCGCCTTGCTGGACTTAACTGAGCACGGTCATGGACGACCGCGCGCACTGGCGTGCGACTTAGGTTGCTAGCGTGCTACAAGGCACGGGCAACGTTGACTGGACCTTACCGTGTACGACAGACATTAGCCTATGCACGACCGACAATGACTTAGGCACTGGCGGTTGCGACTGGCACAACCCGTGTACACGAAACTACCATCGGGTGCCGTCGGGCACGACCGACGGTCGACTGTACTCGTGGCGTGGCGATTGGTGCTACCGGGCATTGCATATGCCGGTACTTGCACGACTGGACACTCTCGGGTGTTACCGAGCGCCACAACAGACAACTGGGCACATGGATGCGCGGACTGACGGTGGCTGACGTGAACTGGTACCGCACAGGTGCTGCCGGGCAACCTTGACGGTACTGGACGCTCGGGCGTGCTGTCGGGCACTGCCCAAGGCCGACTGGCATATGGTTAAACGCACTATAATGCGCTGAGACGTGCCGGCGTGCGCTGGGCACTAACCAACTGTTGACTACTGCAGGATGAGGCTGTACGCGACGCCCGGTTGGGCTTACGCACACATCACCCGCTCGACTACCTGACTGCCGACGCGCTGTGACCTCTTGATACGGAAGTGGTCATTAACCCAGGCGAATCGGAGGATGAAGATGGCGACGACCTCAACATATGGTTGGAAAACATGCTGGAGGAGCCATCAAGCCCGATATGTCGACCATCATGCGAAAGGGACTGGCCGAAAGGGTGTGGTCCACGGGCTAAGCTAAAGCCTAAGAAGCGCAAGACCAAACGAGCCCGAAGGAAACGCAAGGCAAAGGCCAAGGAATCACGTTGTTGGTGCAAGCCTTGTGCAAAGAAAAGGCGAGCACAAAAGAAGGAGGCTAGAAGGTGGGGTTTGCGAGAGGTTGAAGATGGGTGGTGGATACCGGCAGAAGATTGTGTGAGGTTGAAGGGTTGGGACCCATGGCCCGAGACGACGGAGACAAACGACAACAAGAAGGACGACGGCGATCGGCTGATAGGCGAATGGCGCGCATCGGCCCATGATGCGCGTGGTTGGATGGAACAGGACAATGTACGAGGGTGCATGATTAACGGGCAAGCCGCAGACATTGACTGGGACACGCTGGCGTTCGGCGTTGAAGGCACGGGGTGCGACAGGCGCACGGACGAGCAGTCCACGGGTGTGGACGGTACGCGCAACGAAGATGATTCACGGGGATGCGCAGGAGGTGATCGGAGCCCGCGGGTGATGGAGGCGATGCGCGGAGTAGCGGGTGCGGAAGGGTGCGCCGTAGGCGATTGGCGCGCGGGCGGTAGCCTGGACGCGCGGGGCATAGATGGCGATGAAGGGGCGCACACATTGGCGCGCGAGTGGAGTGCAGGCGCGGGAGGAGACCTAAGCCTCGCAGGCTTAGGAGTGTCGGGCGCGCATGCGCGAGAGGAAGGCGGCGGACGCGGGGAGCGTGCGAGGGGACGCGCGTACGGTGCGGACGACCCAAGCCGCGCAGGACTAGGAGTAGCTGAGGCGGCGTGACGCGTGGGAGGCGCGCACGCGCGAAGCTGTGCGCGACAAAGATTAGGCAACGTGAAGGCATCGTGCGAGGAAGGGCGGCCGAAGTACTTGGGTGTGTGATTGGATTGTTTGGAGTGCAAGCCAAGCAAGATCAAGACAATCAAGTCAATTAGGACTCTAATATATTTAGTTTCCTTCTTGCACAATAATATCTAGATTGTTTAGGAATTTAATATTTTATTTCTTTAATAAGTTTCCTAGGTAGATTAGAATTAGTCATAGTTAGGATCTATAAATAGGGATGCTTCCCTCTTTGTTTTAAAAAGTCCAGAATTGATGAGTTGAATAGAAAAGAATGATTGTTCGAAACCGTGTGTTAGGATTCGTGAGAGTTCGATCATACAAATCAAATTGGTGAGGCTAAGACCCGAGCCAGTTCAAAATCGAGTGAGCGAGGCTAAGACCCGAGTGAACTCAAGTATCGTGAGAGAGTTAGGCTAATAAACGAGTCGATCACACCTATCGTCGAGAGCAAGGCCGTGGCGAAGCTGTGTTCGAGACAAGTCGAGTGGAACGCAACACACGATCCTTCATCATTGGTGCTTTCATTGAGAGTGATTGATTGTGTGTTCGTTAACTTTTTCTATCCCATTCTTTTTCTTTTTTTTTTCGATTTTTTTGGTCCCTTTTGTTCGAATTCTTTTCGAATTTTATCCCCTAATTTTCGAAAAATTTCGTGAGTCATAAAAAAAAGTGTCATCTAGTCCTTTGTTTGATTTTTGTTCGGTTATTAACTTTTGCTGAGGGGCCGAATTTCTTTTGTTTTTTTTTTTTGTTCAAATTTTATTCGAATTTTTATAGTCTTAAAAGAAAATATGTCTTATGTGCCAATGGACGAGATGGATCGGGAAGATCTCGAATTGTTGGAGAGTTTGGAGAGGGAACTTACCCCATGGGAAAGCACGTATCTAGACGAACTCCATGGGCGAAGAAATCGAGAAGAATACGAGCGACAACTCGTTGAAGGTCAAGGAGTAATGGAGGGTGAAGTCCACAACAATGAAGATGATGGAGCGCTGAATTTTCTAATCCTTGAGGACAAGGAAATTCTTGAAGAGGAGGGGAATGATACGGAAGTGGTCATTAACCCAGGCGAGTCGGAGGATGAAGATGGCGACGACCTCAACATATGGTTGGAAAACATGCTGGAGGAGCCATCAAGCCCGATATGTCGACCATCATGCGAAAGGGACTGGCCGAAAGGGTGTGGTCCACGGGCTTTAGCTTAGCCTAAGAAGCGCAAGACCAAACGAGCCCGAAGGAAACGCAAGGCAAAGGCCAAGGAATCACGTTGATGGTGCAAGCCTTGTGCAAAGAAAAGGCGAGCACGAAAGAAGGAGGCTAGAAGGCGGGGTTTGCGAGAGGTTGAAGATGGGTGGTGGATACCGGCAGAAGATTGTGTGAGGTTGAAGGGTTGGGACCCATGGCCCGAGACGACGGAGACAAGCGGCAACAAGAAGGACGACGGCGATCGGCTGATGGGCGAATAGCGCGCATCGGCCCATGATGCGCGCGGTTGGACGGAACAGGACAATGTATGAGGGTGCATGATTGATGGGCAAGCCGCGGACGTCGACTGGGACACGCTGGCGTTCGGCGTTGAAGGCACGGGGCGCGACAGGTGCACGGACGAGCAGTCCACTGGTGTGGGCGGTACGCGCAATGAAGCAGGCGCACGGGGATGCGTAGGAGGTGATTGGAGCCCGCGGGTGATGGAGGCAACGCGCGGAGTAGCGGACGCGGAAGGGTGCGCCGTAGGCGATTGGCGCGGAGGCGGTAGCCCGGACGCGCGGGGCATAGATGGCGATGAAGGGGCGCACACATTGGCGCGTGAGTGGAGTGCTGGCGCGGGCGAAGACCTTAGCCTCGCAGGCTTAGGAGTGTTGGGCGCGCACGCGCGAGAGAAAGGCGGCGGACGCGGGGAGCGCGCGTACGATGCGGACGACCCAAGCCGCGCAGGACTAGGAGTAGCTGAGGCAGCGTGTGACGCGTGGGAGGCGCGCACGCGCGAAGCCGTGGGCGACAAGGATTAGGCAACGTGAAGGCGGCGCGCGAGGAAGGGCGGCCGAAGTACCTGGGCGTGTGATTGGATTGTTTGGAGTGCAAGCCAAGCAAGATCAAGACAATCAAGTCAATTAGGACTCTAGTATATTTAGTTTCCTTCTTGCACAATAATATCTAGATTTTTTAGGAATTTAATATTATATTGCTTTAATAAGTTTCCTAGGTAGATTAGAATTAGTCATAGTTAGGATCTATAAATAGGGATGCTTCCCTCATTGTTTTAAAAAGTCCAGAATTGATGAGTTGAATAGAAAAGAACGTTTGTTCGAAACCGTGTGTTAGGATTCGTGAGAGTTCGATCATACAAATCGAATTGGTGAGGCTAAGACCCGAGCCAGTTCAAAATCGAGTGAGCGAGGCTAAGACCCGAGTGAACTCAAGTATCGTGAGAGAGTTAGGCTAATAAACGAGTCGATCACACCTATCGTCGAGAGCAAGGCCGTGGCGAACCTGGGTTCAGACAAGTCCAGTGGAACGCAACACAGGATCCTTCATCACCGCTATATGCAGCAGAGCGTTTACGACCGGCCCTTACCGACCGTGCGGCGACTTCATCCGACAATTGCTATGCAAATCAACATAATATCAAATGAAATGACCATATATACACAACTCGATCGGAAGTTACCGGTTAAAAACGGACATGGCTCGGGACGGCCTAAATAGCACGTCCGCGTATGAAACTTAACTTTTAATAAACCGAATTACATGATTTTGACATGATTTACTTAATATGATCATATAAGCATTAAAAGAGGGTCGGTATAAGATTACCCCTCCAATAGCTTGATGAAATGATGTTAATCTTTGTGTGCTCCCGCTCGTGATTGTGCGTTCGATGTGCTAGGCGTGTACATCCCTTGGCTTTGACTAGATATAGGCTATGATCTCAATTTTTCTATCTTTCTTGAATTGTAGGTATTTATACTCTCGGTTTTTCCCTTCTTCTAGCTCACGGCTTTTGCATGATGAAATGATTAGTAAAATACTAACCCATGACCAAGACTTATATTATATAGCGAAAGAAATTTTAAGAAGGAAATAATGCTCAAATCACATGGCACCACTTGCTTAAACCGTGAGCATTGGTGGCGTTTTTGCTACCTAGTCATCAAGCCATGTGGTGTCTCAAAACAATGCTTAGTCATCATGTGAATATTATTAAAATGCCACATAAACTAGCTAAAAAATGAAGTAGTTCACGTGCACCTTGCCCAATTACTTTCGGTAATTGGCTTGGCTTAGACCCAATGACGTGCTAAGTTTGCTTATGCTCAACTAATGGGCAATTGAATCATCAATTAATTTATGAGTTAATCATGACCGATTAATACCTAGAAAATATTCTAGGTATAATTATGAATTAAAACTTTGACTTTAACTTGACTTAAATAATTTCGGTCGAAACTTGACTACAAAACTTGACTACAAAACTTAATTCGAATATTACCTCGACTTTAAACTTATTAATTCCAAACTCATTTATTATATAATGAACTGGAATTAAATCTGAAAACTTATTCGGTTACTAAGTTAATTAAACCGAATATTAAATCGACTAATGGTCGGACTTTAATTGAAACTGAATAAATGGCTTGAATTTAACTTTTGACGATTAACTTAATTAATACGTCAACATTGTAATAATTTATCCCAACCTGCTGATGTCCATTTATTAATATAAACGGACTGAGATTAATTACTATCATTGACTCGGTTAATAAATAAAATTAACCGGATATATAATTGACTTAACGTCGAACTTGGAATTTAATTAGCTGAATAACTTAGACTTGAACATTAACATGAATATTTATTAACAAAGTCTAGCTTTTACTCGAAAGCTAGTATTTTCCTTTATTAATAAAATACGGGGCGTTACAATCATGCGGCCGGTGGAGACATAGGGATCCACACGGAGGAGGAAATGTATAATCTCTATGAAATGTTGAGTGAGAACTCCCAACGGAAGAGCGTTCGTAAGAGGGCCCCCGTTAATAAGGCCACACAAACCACCGGGTCCTCGAACGATGCCGTTCTTGCCAACCTTGCCTCGTTGGAGGAGGAACTAAAGCAACTTCGGCTAAGGGATGCAAAATCGACCCAAGTTGTGATGGTCGAGGTGTGCGGGTGTTGGGAGAGGCTGGCCATGGAGGCCACGAGTGTCCGAGTTATATGGGGCCGGCCTACGATCCAAATCTTGAAGGAGTTCCCTACAACATCAATGCTATCCAGGGGTACGCCCCCCGGGTTCAAAATGATCCATACTCGAACACCTACAATCCCGGGTGGCGAAACCACCCTAACTTCTCATGGAGGGACCCGAATGCAACCTACCCTCCCCAACCGGCACCACAACAAGCCTACTCCTAACCTCAACAATATGCTCAACCGAACAACCGACCACCATTCCAACCGAGACCCGAGTTCCAAGGCTACCAACCGAGACCCGAGTTTTAAGGATATCCACAAGGGCGTGGAGGTTTTATCCCGAACCATTACCACCTCCACCGGAGCCCGAGAGAAATGCTAATGGAGAATCCTCAGATACCCAGATCGAAAGCTTAGAGAAGTGCCTTCAATCATTGGCCTCCACCGTCTCTACATTGCACCACTCCGTCAAAGGAGTGCCATTGATTCAAGCCTCTCTCAAATGCCTCAAGACTCAAATGGGGCAACTCGGGACTTTCATTGGCGAGATCCAAAGGATCAAGATGAAGGACAAGCTCCCGAGCCAACCCGAGCACGTAAACACCATCACGGTTTTCAGGAATGGTCAGAAGGTTGATAATCGTGTTGAGATGCCCGAAGAAAATAAGGTAGTTGAAGTTGTTGTTGATGAGGATGATGATGAGCCGGGTGAAAGGGTTGATGCGTCTAAGGGGAAAGATGTGGTTATTGGAGAGATCGAGAAGGAGAAACCGAAACCCGATGCCCGTGAAACTTTACACAAGACTGCCACTCCCTACCGACCACCGGTTCCTTTCCTGAGCCATTTGCAAGATACCAAGAAAGAGCGTCAAATCAAGGATCTTTTCGACATGCTCTCGAAGGTGCACGTGAACCTCCCACTACTAGACGTTATAAAAAACGTGCCAGCGTATGTTCAATTCTTTAAAGACCTAGCATCGAAGAAGAGGAGGTTCGTGGATAATGAGAAGGTGATGATTTCCGAGGTAGCCTCGACTACCATACCTCGGAAAGAATGTGACCCGGGAGCCTTTGTCATGAGGATCACGTTCGGGAATGGGAAGGCTACAACCGGGATGCTCGACTTGGGTGCTAGTATTAACCTCATGCCCTATTCTATCTATAAACAATTGGGTTTACAATGGCTCAAACCGACTCGAATGAGCCTCTAATTGGCGGACCGCACTTTGAGGGAGCCGAAAGGTATAATTGAAGATGTGTTGGTCAAGGTTGGTTCGATTTTCGTGCCGGTGGACTTCGTTGTCCTTGATGTTGGAGATGTCCCGAATACCGGGAAGGACCATACTATCTTGCTTGGGTGACCTTTCATGGCGACGACCAACACCATTATCGATGTCAAAGAGGGACGAGTCACTCTTTTGGCTCATGGAGAGATGGCTACTTTCATGATGAACAATGCCTGGGAAGCTCCACCCAAAGTTGGCCAATGCTCATTTATGGAGGACTTCGACAATGAGGTACTTCCTGATCTTCATTCTAAATTTTCTTATTGCAATGGAGTTGTAGGTAAAAAGGATGTTGTGGAGTTGGGAAAGAACGTTAATGATGATCTTGAGGTGAAACTTGAGGGTTCGAGCAAGAAAATTGAGGTTGGAGGGGGTAAGAGGTCCAAACCAAAAGATAAGCGTAAGTGTGATGAGGTAAAACTGGGATGAAGCTCACTGAGTTTGAAAGATAGTGTGAATTCTGGAGGTTAGAAGTTCACGAAAAATGGGGTGAAGTTTGAGAAGGGTGAAGAGTTGAAGAAGAAACCTCCGGTATCTCCGCAAAGTAAATGGGCGAATGTGTTCTTTGACGAGCTCGAAAATGAGGATGAAGGAGCTCGTCGAATCGTGCCTGGTTGATTTTTGAGTTGAAGAGAAAGTCGAGCTCACGAATATAAACCGAGCGCTTCGTGGGAGGCAACCCACGTTTTTATTTTTCTTTTTCTCTTCTTTTCATTTTATATATAAAAAAAAATCGAGAGCTCGTGCCGACTTGCTCGGCAGTACCGACTTGTTGTGCCGGGGCCAAAAAAAATGAGCGAAATCGAGTATTTATAGTGTTTGTGAGTCGAGTTGAAAATTGGAGCAAAAATCGTCAAATTGGGGTAAGTATAGAATGGAGAGTCGTGGTGAGCTCGCGCGCACGCCACCGGCTCCGCGCCCTCGCCTTCCACACCCGCGCATGCGCCACTCCTTCTGCGAGGTCGCGCGCCAGCATTACCCCAAAGTCCAGCGGGCTGTCTTCCGCGGGGCGTAAATAGCCGCGAGAGCGCGCCGAGCAACTCGCGCTCACGCCGTGCCTTCCGCGAGCTCGCTGCTCCGCACTCTCCAAACTTCTGCAGTAGGCTTTCCGCCAGGCGTATTCCCATGCGAGCGC
>CACSLK010027843.1:6659957-6671750 GCA_902706635.1 Striga hermonthica
GTTTATGTTGAATGTTTGTCTGTGATTTGTGCATATCGAGATCCTCATGGGTTCCAACAGATGGGGCTCTCATCTCTGCCTTCCATGGCCCTCTTCGGGCCTCCTCGAGCTATGATGCAGAGATTTAGGCGCTTCATATTGGCCTTGAGATTGCCGCCTCGATCTCCTTCCATATCTGGATAGAGATGGATGCTGCAGCTGTCATCACACTTTTGACATCTGGCCACCAGGGCTCATGGCAGATCCAGCAACCTCTTATGCGCATCAGAGACACCCTCTGTTCGATTCATTACCAGGTATCGCACATATATTGAGAGGGAAACTGCCCCGCTGACTTCCTTGCTAGCACCGGGGCATCTATACCTCAGAGACGCACCATACACCCTGAGGACATCCCCCTCCGGCTTCGGACCCTCATCCAGATGGACCAGCTAGAGTACCCATTCTTCAGATTTGGACAGCAGCCACCACCTGACCCTGACTAGACTTGATTTTTTGGATTCTCCATCTGGCCTCTGGGTCACATTGGACATTAGGCGACCTTTGTATTTTTTGGTTTTTCTGTTTTGTTGATGTTTTTATGTTCTTTTTTGATGTACCTTTGACATTGATGTAGAACCTTGACTTATTAGTCCTTTCAGGGCCATTATATTCACAGGTCGGGGGTGTAGCCTCAACCCCCTACCCCACACTGGGGTGCGTTTTGTTTAAAAAAAATGTATGACCTAGGGAGCGGTTCGACTGGACCGAGTGGACAGACATGTCGATGGAAGCAAGGACACCAGACGTCCAAGAATCACCAGCTCGATGGTGATCTCACAGATAAAGGAGCTCACCAAGTGCTCGAGCAAGGGCTCTCAGCTAGCTTGATAGAAACTCTATTTGGAGGCAGATAGGTTGATAGTGTAACTTAAGAGAATACACTGATCGTCAAAGCAATATGGTTCAAGGGGAAGTTGAGTTGATCGCATAATTAGACTCTCTAATGAGGTAGCTAATGTGAGTACACCACATAAGAGATAAGAATTAATATAATTATGATAAGAACTAACACGTTGATAGGACTGTTGGGATCAGTGAAAATCTCGTTATGTACAAATCACGAATTGAATAGCAAACGTAAACCTATGCGCAACGGATCTAAAGGTTTGACATAGAGAACGTACATTTTAAGGCGATCTGGTTCAATTTGGATTGACCGAGATGAGCACACGAACAGGATGGGATCACGAACGGTTCGATCGTGTCGGGCTGGTCGTGTCACGGGGTCGGGTCGTGAGTCGGGCATCGCGGGTTGAGCATTGCCGGCTGGCCGGGTGAGGCGTGCGGCGTCGCTACTTCCGACTGGTGCGCGACTTTCATCCGGCGGCTGGGGTCGGTGGTCCTCGGCCTTCGGGTCGTGGTTCGTCAGCTCCGGTTGATCACGGGGTTGATGAATATATATATCCCAATGACCACGGGTGTAATAGCCCATTATGTTATTAATAAAAGTGATGTTTTTAGTTCCGAGTTTGAATTATTTTTCTTTTATTGATAATGCTCGTCTTAGTTTCCGAGCCCAGTTATCAAGTCTTTCAATCCAGAGTTCGAAGTATTCTCTATTAAATTCTATTCAGTAATCGAGCCAGTTCAGTAATTAATCCCGGTCCATTTGTTTTAGAAATGGACTTTATAAGTTGGGATTAATTATTTCAAGTTGACGAATTTACCGGAATTGAGAATATTTCGAGAAATTGTCCAAGTCAAGTCGTGAACGGAACCGAGTATGTTCGGTCACGAGCTCTCGCGTCTAGTTCCATGCCTAGCCTAGTCTCGAGCCGTAGTAGTGTCGAGCCTCGGTCAATCCCTAGGCGTGCTTGTAACAATTACTTAGAATTTTTCTAAGTGTTAGTTCATCAGCCCTATAACCAATAAGTTCCCTCGGCCAAAAGAGCACCGCACCTAGCTCGTGCGTGATGCCTAAGTCACTCACGTCCAAGTTATGCGAATCGAGTTTAAGGCCTTGCCGAGGAGGCCCAAGTTATAACCGAGCACTTGTAGAATTTTTCTAAGTGTCCAAGTCCTCAAGTTCAGCCTTGGATTAAATCAAAGTCTCGGCCCAAGTCTTTTCCCGTGCATCCAGCCATGCACTATGTTTAGGCCGCGCGCTAGTCATGCACAGTGCGTGCACAACCGCGCTGATGAAGATGTGGTCATTAACCCTAGCGAGCCCGAGGATGAGTCCTACGATGACCTCGAGACATGGCTCGAAAGCGGGCTAGAAGAGTCGCAAGACCGAGAGTATTGGCCCACTTATAGGCGAGATTGGCCGAGAGGCTGTGGAAAAAGATCACGAACATGCACCAAGTGGCGCAAGGCTAGAAGTGCGAAGAAGCAACGCACGACAAGTACACGCGAGGAGGAAGGTTGGGCCGATGCTGAGTGTGTAGTGCCGGGCAAGTTGGGCGGGTGGTGCAAGCTGTGCGTAAGGAAGCGGCGTGTTTGGCAATTGGAGGCTAGGTGAAATGGCGCGCGAGGGGTAGAGGGTAGGTGGTTAGCGCGCAGGCAACTGCTGTGGGCCGGCAAATGAGTGCGAGGAATGGCACGGCGCGTTGGGCGAGCGTTGGATGTTGGGAGAGGCAGCGAGGGGTGCTGGTCGACACGCGGGCAACAATGAGCGCACCTTGGCGCGCGATAGACAAGCGGGGCGCGGGGATTGACGACACGCGCTAGGCGCCAACGGATAGCGGGTGCGAGGGCGAGCAGACGATCGTGAGCGCCACCTGCGCGCTGGGCCACGACGCGCAAACATTGGCGCGCGAACGGGCAACGCGGGCGATGGTGCGCGCGTGCAGAGCGGGCGCGCGCAATACCGCGCGTGTTGAGGAATAGGAGACGCGGGCGGCGCGCAACGTGGGAGGCGGTTAGGGTTGGGCGGCCGTCTTGGAGTGATTAGCAAGCAAGGAGTGTGGAGAGCAAGACTTATTAGCTTATTAGGATTCTAGTAGATATTTACTTTCTTTGTTGCTTTAATATTTCTAGTATGCTTAGGACTTAATATTTTATTGCTTTAATTAGTGATCTAGTTAGATTAGGAGTAGACTATGTTAGGATCTATAAATAGGGGTCTTCCCCATTGTTTTTCATATGGTTGATTGATGAGTTAATAGAAAAGAACGTTTGTTTACCCGTGTGTTTAGAATTCATGAGCATTTTATCATACAACCGAGTTAGCGAGGCTAAGACCCAAGTTATCTCAAAACCATGAGAAGATAAGGCTAATTAACCGAGTTGTCCACACCTATCGTCGAGATTTGAGCCGTGGCAAAGCTTGGTTCGAGGCAAACGAGTTGAGCGGAACACACGATCTTCATCACGCGCCCAGCACGCGCCAGAGAGCCCAGCGCGCCCAGTCAGTGCTAGCCCAATAAATTCTAAGGCCAAGAATAAATCGCATGGCCCAACTGAGTTGCATTCGGTTATTTAGTGGATTAAAGTGACTTTTAAGCTTAAGTTAAGCTTAAGAATTCATTAGCCAAGTCAAACTGCATTAAATGAGGTGGAGCGTGTGCTAAGTGAATCTTTTAATGTGTATGTGTAAGGCATTTGTCCTCATTACCTTGGGACTTGACCAGGCCACGTTCTTCAGCCAAGATGCTTTGTAAAATGCTCCTAGCAACAGTGCAAGTCCATGCCAAGTCCAGCCAAACCTTGCCCCAAGTCCCATGTGCATAGGGAAGGAAAATGTCCCCCACTTCATACCTTGTTTCATCTGCCCATGTGCTCCCTTTATAAGACTCATTTCTTCAGCTTAGAAGAGCTCTTAAACACTTAGAAATCTCGAGCTAATATAGAGAGTGATATAGCCATACTTGTGAACCGGAGTCAAGCATGAAGAGGTCCAAGCGCAATCGAAGAAGAGCGAATGAGGAGGACTAGACGTGACTTGAATGTATCGGTGACAAAGTATGAGAAGCTCCCCACGACTAATTATGGGGAAGTAGAGGTGCTCTCTTCTACCTGCTAGATGTCACTCCTCTACCTGCTAGTGGTCATCTAGTCTCTACCTGCTAGAGGTCATCTCGTCTCGACCTACTAGACTTGCTAGAGGTCATCTCGTATCTACCTTCTAGAGATCACTCACCTCTACCTGCTAGAGGTCTCTGTTACTAGATGTCTCCGCTGCTAGACCTCTGCTGTTAGAGGTCTCCGTTACTAGACCTCCGCTGCTAGAGGTCTCTGTTACTAGACCTCCGCTGCTAGAGGTCTCGGTTACTAGACTTCCGCTGCTAGAGGTCTTCGTTATTAGACCTCCGCTGCTAGAGGTCTCTGCTACTAGACCTCTGCTGCTAGAGGTCTCCGTTACTAGACCTCTGCTGCTAGAGGTCTCCGTTACTAGACCTCTGCTGCTAGAGGTCTCTGTTACTAGACCACCGCTGCTAGAGGTCTCCATTACTAGACCTCTGCTGCTAGAGGTCTCCGTTACTAGTCCTCCGCTGCTAGAGGTCTCTGTTACTAGACTACTGCTGCTAGAGGTCTATGCTACTAGAGCTTCGTTGCTAGAGGTCTCCGCTACTAGACCTCTGTTTCTAGAGGTCTCCGTTGATAGAGGTCTCCACTACTAGAGGTCCTTATGACTACAAGAGAATGATCTAAAGGCAGTAAATGGATAAAAAAGAATATGATGATGACTAAGCAGTGAGGGGAGACGAACCGACCGGGGTATTTCAGACATTTCAGGTAGACTGACTACGACATTTTATGTACTTCATGTAAGTGTTTTTTCCTATATAAAGGGGCTGAGGTAACCCTAAACCCTAACTTCCATTCATTCCATACATTCTCTCTTCTGCTGTTGCTCTCTCAGAGCAGCCTCTCTCTCTCCCACATTCTACACACTTCTACATACATTACAGCTCTAGACTACAGAGATTTCATCTTCCTCTCTTCTGTTTACTGACTTGAGCGTCGGAGGCCCTTCGCCGGCAACCCCACCGGCGTTGGGTTCTTGCAGGTGTTTGTGGCGGTCTAGCAACGATTCAGAGGCGATCCAGACAGATCGGAGCTCATCTCAACCGGTTCACTCCAGATCTAGGAGGAGACCCATCATTTGTCGCCGTCTATGGGGAGCTCTTGAAGGAACTAAGAGCTTTGCACCTAGTTCTGATCTGTCTGAGATGGTTGAGAAGGAAAGTGTGTAGAGGAATATGACTGAGAGTTGTGGGGGATTTGAAGAGAAAAGAAACCTCTGCTGGTTCTCAACCTTATGTTTTTTTATCTTTGTAAAAGGAGTTACCACCATTTGATTCTCACACGCCGTCAGGAGCGCGTATGGAAGTGGAGCTATCTTCACCCTTGGAGGGGAAGAGCCAGTTATTTGCTGAAACGCAGAGCAGTAGACCCTCGCCAATGGAATTCGGTGAAGGGTAAGTAAATCATGAGAAAACACTAGGTAGAGGTACAATGGGCGACCTATAGACACTTGGGAGGACCAAGAGACACTTTGCTCAATCTAGAGGTACTCTGGACGACCTAGAGACACTCTGGACGACCAACGGATGACCTACTGACACTTTGGAGGACATAGAGGCACCCAAGACGAGTTGGGACCAATCTGGGTGACTTAGAAGAACCCAAGACGAGTTGGGAGCAGTCTAGATGACCTGAAACCATCCCAGGACGATTTGGTACCAATTTGGACGACTTAGAGGCACCCAAGACAAGTTGGGACGACCTGAAACCATCCAAGGACGACTTGGGATCATTCTGGACGACTTGGAGGCACTCATGACGAGTTAGGATCATTCTAGACTACCTAGGGACACTCATGACGAGTTGGTATCCCGCTGGATGACTTGGAGACCTCCCGTTAGGTGGAAGAGCGACTTTCGTGACTTATATACAACTAAGTGAGACTAGGTGAAGGCTTGGAGTGGAGATGACTTGAAGAGGAGACTACCAAGTTACTTTGACTAGACCACCTCGACCTAGAGCATTGGGATACTACATCATGGCTATAGTGGCTAAACTCTAAATCTAAAGTTGTCTAAGTCTATAAGAGAAAATGATTTAAGTTTCTCGAGTAGCTACTAAGCTGAAAATGACTACGAAGTCCATTATCTCAAAATCCACCATGACTAAGGCTTTTGAAGAGCTGGGTGGTCATTTTTTTTGAACAATCCTAGACTTGGGTTGGGCAAGTGTTTGAAATCAAAACCCATCATGTCTAAGGCTTTTGAAGAGTTGGGTGGTCAATTGTTTTGAAACAATCCTAGACTTGGGTTGGGCAAGTGTTTGAAATCAAAACCCACCATGACTAAGGCTTTTGAAGAGCTGGGTGGTTACTTGTTTTGAAACAATCCTAGACTTGGGTTAGGCAAGTGTTTGAAATCAAAACCCACCGTGTCTAAGGGTTTTGAAGAGGTGGGTGGTCACTTGTTTTGAAACAGTCCTAGACTTGGGTTGGGCAATTGTTTGAAATCTAAACCCACCATGTCTAATGCTTTTGAAGAGCTGGGTGGTCACTTGTTTTAAAACAATCCTAGACTTGGATTGGGCAAGTGTTTTAAATCAGAACCCACCGTGACTAAGGCTTTTGAAGAGCTGGGTGGTCACTTGTTTTGAAACAATTCCTAGACATGGGTTGGGCAAGTGTTTGAAATCAAAACCCACCATGTCTAAGGCTTTTGAAGTGCTGGGTGGTCACTTGTTTTGAAACAATCCTAGACTTGGGTTGGGCAAGTGTTTGAAATCAAAACCCACCATGTCTAAGGCATTTGAAGAGCTGGGTGGACACTTGTTTTGAAACAATCCTAGACTTGGGTTGGGCAAGTGTTTGAAATCAAAATCCACCATGTCTAAGGCTTTTGATAAGCTGGGTGGTCACTTGTTTTGAAACAATCCTAGACTTGGGTTGGGCACGTGTTGAAATCAAAACCCACCATGTCTAAGGCATTTGAAGAGCTGGGTGGACACTTGTTTTGAAACAATCATAGACTTGGGTTGGGCAAGTGTTTGAAATTAAAATCCACCATCATTAAGGCTTTTGAGGAGCAAGGTGGTCTCCAACTTTGAAACAACTCGCAAGCTGGGTTGGGTGAGATCGTAAATTGATTTTTTTTTTAGTTAAAACTGCTCTATGTTGCCTAGAGTTGCTCGTTGATTCCAACTTTGGAACAACTCGCAAGTTGGGTTGGGTGAGGACATAATATGAATATATAAAGTAAATCTGAAAGAATACGATCGCGAGAAAATGCTAGAGGTTATCTCGACCTCACAAGAGAAGAGCAAGAGCTCATCTAGACTTGACAAGAGAAGAGCAAGAGCTCATCTCGACTTGATGATGGAGGTGCTAGAGGTCATCTCGACCTCATAAGAGAAGAGCAAGAGCTCATCTCGTCTTGATGATGGAGTTGCTAGAGGTCATCTCGACCTCACAAAAGAAGAGCAAGAGCTCATCTCGACTTGATGATGGAGGTGCTAGAGGTCATCTCGACCTCACAAGAGAGGAGCAAGAGCTCATCTCGACCTGATGATGGAGGTGCTAGAAGTCATCTCGACCTCACAAGAGAAGAGCAAGAGCTCATCTAGACTTGACAAGAGAGTAGCAAGAGCTCATCTCGACCTCACAAGAGAAGAGCAAGAGCTCATCTAGACTTGACAAGAGATGAGGAAGAGCTCATCTCGACTTAACAATGGAGGTGCTAGAGGTCATCTCGACTTAATAAGAGAGGAGCAAGAGCTCATCTAGACTTGACATATAAGAAGCTAGAAGCTTATCTCGACCTGCTAGACTTGCTAGAGATCATCTCGACCTGATAGAGGTCGTCTTGACTTAACAAAGAGGAGCAAGAGCTCACCTAAACTTGACAGATGAGGAGTTAGAAGCTCATCTCGACCTGCTAGACTTGCTAGAGGTCATCTCATCTCGACTTAACAAAACACAATGAGACTCTACTAGTGTTTATCGCGACCTAGTAAGTCATCGCGACTCAAGTAGAGGTCATCAAGACCTCAATCTAAACGAACATAGCCAGCATATTTCACTGGTCATTGAGACCTCATGATAAAAAACATATGGTCTTCATGACCCAACAACTCATGGTTAAAGATATCTAGCGGAAACAAGCTACCTACATCACAAACAAGCATGGAGTAAAATACAAGTGCAAATACATATGGGCCATCGCGACCTTGAGCAAAAAGAAGAAAATATTATGGTCTTCGCGACTTTACAAAAGAACAGAAATCATACTTGAATTGGTTAAACGGTCATCCAGACCTTACATGACTTAAAAAAATAATCAAACTACTGAAGTCATTCCCGAAGCTAAGCCTCGGTGAGCAATGAGCCAAGGGGGGATGGTAGGAATGAGCTGCCACTGCGAGTTGCGAATTGGAAGTAGGCATGAGCTGCGGGCTACGAAAAATGTGAGCTGCGAGCTGATACCCAAGCCTTGAGAAGGTTATGGCAAAGAGTTGCGAGCCATCACTATAAGAGCTGCGAGCAGATGCATAAACTAAACAGAATTAGATACAGCCAGTCAAGAACATGAATCAATCACAGAGAATCGAAGAACAATGTACCACACAATTGAAGGGAGCATATCAACATATCGCAAATAGACATATGCGAGCAACATGAGGAGTAAGCTACCTGATACATAAAAGAATTGCGAACAGATGTATGAGCTCGAGCTACCTGATACATAGAGAATTGTGAGCAGATGCATATGGAGGAGTAATAGAAAAACAAACAACTCACAGGAACATACCGCGACTAACCCGGGTAAACATCGGAAAGCACAAGTCACCGACTAGGAAACCATAAATTGCAACAAGCGCATTACACGTCGAGTATCAACACAAAATGCACAGAGAAAATGAGCAACTCAGACAATTAATCTAGTCGCAGGACAAAAAATATCAGAAGTTAAGGAAATTATGAGCAACCTGGACATCACACGAAAATCAAGATCGCGACTAACATATCACTAAATAAGGAGCGGCAGTTGAATCGTGATTTAACACATCACAATGGACAAGAGCCTAAGCTCGTATGAGACGCAAAGGAAAAACGAGCAATACAAATTCACAGAAAACGAGCGATACCAACGCGATTAACACATCAAATAAGAAAAAAAATCACGACCAACCATTCGGAGATTAACACAGCTCGGCTGATGCCTCACGATTAACAGGGTTGGACCAACACCTCGCAAATTGATTGAACCAAGGCCTTGATGCGTCCCAGTAGAAGAATTGTAACCCACCTCGAATTAACCAAAAAAACGCGACCAAAAGAGAGCACACTCACGGCCGACACATCGCGATTAGCAGATCGCGATCAACACATTGCGAGACGAGATTGCGACAGCGAAACAGAGGAAATCGCGAGTCGAGAAAAACAAAATCATGATTCACGACTAACATGTCGCTGATAAAAGTAGAATAACCTCGACTTGCTACCAACCTCGACTTGCTGTCTCGCAGAATCAGAACCTCGACTTGCTACCAGCCCCGAATTGACATCTCGCGGAATTAGAACCTCAACTTGCTATCTTACAGAAATCGGCGAGGGAAATATCGACTTGGGGAAAATGACGAGTAATATTAAATCGCGACTTGCAGATTAGGGGAAAATCGCGGTCGAGTTAAGAACATACCTTGACTACACGACAGATCGTGAGAAATCGAGACCCATTCAGATTCGTGAAGCAGAAATAAATTCAAAAATCGCGAAAAGAAAATCGCTTGAGGAGAAAACGAGTTGGAAAAAGATACTCGAGAAAGTTCGGGAAAACGGCAAGCACGTCGCTGGGAGCGAGAAATCGCGACCAAGAAAGGGTCAATCGCGAACAGGAATTTGGATTCGAAAAATTAGGAATTGGTGGAGAATTACGACTTAGAACATGAGAGATCATGAACAGAAGAAAATTGCGAGAAGGAAATCGCGAAGAAGAGCGTGAACTTGAAGAACTCTCAAAGATAAAATGGACGGGAGATTTATCGTAAGACGAGAGAGAAAAGAACAACATGAGTGGAGCATTAAATTGGGCCTATGTTAGTTGGGCCAAGGGAGATTAATAATTTAAAAAAAGAGAAAATTACCTCCCGAACCATCTCTAACCATTTTTATTGCATATAAACTACACGTATATACTAATTAGCAAAAGTACCTGACCAAACTATTTTATTTGTAAATATACGAACATCAATTTTCTTGTTTTCAATTTTTTAATTAAGGACGAGTTATGTTTTATTTGGATAGTGGCAGATTTAATGGGATTTGCATAGGAAGTCTAAACCAGATTTATACCTTTCTCCCTCCTTCATTCATCCTCCCTATCCCAACCACTTTCTTCTTCAAATCCTCTCATTTTCCATGGCCGACTACAAAGACGCATCCACCAACCGCCTTTTCTTCTCCCTCGACGTCTATTTTATTTCCTTTTCCTTCTCCACTCCTCCTCTCGCCCCTCATCCAAACATTCTTCGTCGATGCTCTCGATATCCTCGAAACCGAAGGCTCTGAACATCCAGCGTCTTTTTTATGCTCGGCGAGCTCGAAGAATGGATCATTATTGATAAATCGTCGTTTTTATCAATGGTCGTCTTCCACGGCCTGCTGCTAGAACTGATCAAGGTATCTTCCACCTGTTCGATTGTTTTGAGTTTTGAAATGCTGGATTTTGTCGTTGGTGTGTTTTTGCCTCCTGATTTTGTTGCATTTATTGCTTTGCTTTTGTAGATAGTATCATTTTGTGTTTGCGAATTTGATTGTTTTGAGTTTAGGCCATGGATTTTACCATCGATGTAGGAGCTATTGATTTTGACGCATTAACTGTTTTGTCTCAGAACATGGGTATAACTCTGTGTTCTCTATTTGATTTTTTGTTTTCTTTGTTTTTTCGTATGGACTCTGGTTTTTATTGCATATACCGGTTTGCCTATGTAGACGAGAACTCCACGATTTATTATTTTGGTCTTTTAGGGAATTGGATTATTTACTTCGGTTTTGAGTTTTTTGTTGTACGTATAAGATTCGCCGTGTCGCACATATTGTTTTGCCACGAGATGTTGGGTTGAACAATCCATGTTCTATTCGTGTTCCTTTGATTTTCATACTTGTGGGTTATGAACTAATCATTGGATTTGTATATTAAATGTTCTAAGAATGTGCATCGTGTAGGTCAATGCGAATCTACGAGTTTTTTTGTTGAGTCTTGTAGAATTGTGGTGCAAAATTCATTCTATTCAAGGATTGCAAAGATAATAATAACATTGTCTGAAGTGTTTATAGATGCCATGGAAAATATCAATACAAAGTTGTCCTCAGTGTTCACTGCAAGAAGCTTTCATAAAAGCAAAACATAATAGAATGTTGGTGTCGTTTTTTTATTTAACAGTAGCTAGTGATCTCGTGTTTTCAGGCTGCCAACTACTTGAACATCAGAGGGATGCTCGACATCACATTCCAAGTGTGGGCAGACATGATCAAGAACATGTCGATTGAGGAGATTCGCACGGATTTGAACATAAGTCGTGACTTTACAAAGAAGAAGGAAGATGCGACTCGCAGGGCCAACACAAGGAGCTCCCCTCCGCAAAAGTTAGCCGCCGTTGGAGATGGAGCTTTCGAGTCGTCCGCATGAGGATAATTTCGATCGGATCAATTTTCAATGTTTATTTAATGTATATTTACATTTTGTATTAGGTATTTTGTAGAATTTCTTTTTTTATGAGAAAATAGATATGAGATGACATATGAGGAATTTTTTTTTTTTTTTTTTTTTTTTTTTTTTTTTTTTTTTT
>CACSLK010027843.1:6671801-6688305 GCA_902706635.1 Striga hermonthica
GTTTATATTGTTTTTCGATATTTATATTAATGTACTTTGTTTCATTTTAATTTTTAGTTCTGTCGTGTGTTGTTAAACAGTTAGTAAAAGTTATGTAAATAAGAACACAACATATACTGAAAATATACTAACTGATTGTTGTTCAGGAGCTGCATGTGAATTAGGCATTTGAGCCGGCAAAAGTTATGTAAATAAATATGCAACATATACATGATGTATATAACATGTACTGAAAAAACAAAATGCACGTAAAAATTAAGTATATAACACGATTATGTTATGTATATGTACATGAATGATATACTATATACAGGTATATATTAAGTTATGTTTATATATTGTATATATTTTCCAGCCTTACTTCATAATTTCAACACAAAAAAAGAAAAAGTTTTCGTCTATTTTCTAGCCTCAGATCATCAAAATGGTTTGATATTATGTAGTTTTTGCGTGTTTAGAATATTATGTTGTTTGAATTTCAAATGTATTATAATTTTGTTTCTTTTTTAAACAGATTCCTATTTTCTAGGATATATAGCCCTACTATATAGAGAGCGATTTTTTATTTTGTAATGCATAACCAAAATCCCTGTTGTTGCGCAATTTAAGGATATGTTTCTTCTGCAATTAAAATCCATACAATTGGTAGGATTGCAAATAAAAATTGCACTATTGTTAACTTGCAATTAATTTGTAATCACGTAGTAGATGTAAAATTTCGCCTTTAAAAAATCCTATGAGTGGAAACAAGGAATATACGTGCGAAAGCCTAATGATTCCGATTCCTTAGATCAGAATCAAGTCTACAGATAAAAATGGAGTAAGGATTATAAAGCGACAAAAAACATTCTTTTAAATACAGCATTAACTCTGATAAATGCCAGAATTCTCAAACTATCGGCCTTACTCTACAGCTCGAGTCGCAGTAGAGTAAGCTTTGGGGGGACTAGATGGTATAGTCATACTTGTGAATCGGAGTCAAGCATGAAGAGGTCCAAGCGCAATCGAAGAAGAGCGACTGACGAGGTCAAGACGAGACTTGAATGTCTCGGTGACAAAGTATGAGAAGCTCTTCACGACTAAGTATGGGGAAGTAGAGGTGCTCTCTTCTACCTGCTAGATGTCACTCCTCTACCTGCTAGAGGTCATCTAGTCTCTACCTGCTAGAGGTCATCTCGTCTCGACCTACTAGACTTGCTAGAGGTCATCTCGTATCTACCTGCTAGAGATCACTCACCTCTACCTGCTAGAGGTCTTCGTTACTAGATGTCTCCGCTGCTAGACCTCCGCTATTAGAGGTTTCCGTTACTACACATCCGCTGCTAGAGGTCTCCATTACTAGACCTTCGCTGCTAGAGGTTGTGGTAAAGAATGTGAAACAGTGGAGCATGCGTTGTTCAAATGCAGGAGAGCTCAGATGGTATGAAAGCTGGCTCCAGTCCATTGGGAGGAACCACCAAGTGGAGAATGAGAGTTTAAAGATTGGTGGTGGTGGATCAGTTCTCTAAAGAAGAATGCAGTGGCTGAGAAGAGAATCCAGCTTTCTACCTACATCCTATAGTGGCTGTGGAAGGCCCAAAATCTTTGGGGTTTTGAAGGTCGTTGGAAACAAGAGCATTTGATAGTCAAGGCTGATATAGCCCTATTATCATAGTCTGGTTCAAATGATAGTTACTCGACTAAATAAATATTGCTGACGACATCATTAAGTCGACATCGCCAAAGTCGACTTGGCCCATCGGCCATCCGAGGATCGCCATTAATCCAACAACGACCCCGAGACGATTTTCCCAAGTCGACTTGTGATAAGTCGACTTATTCCATAAAAGATGAGTGGGCGTAATAGAATACCCTCAATACACATACGACTTTAGGTCGACTTAACGGTATCCAAAGTCGACTTATGAGGCCTCCGACGACTTGATACACTTGGATACAACACAGGGAAGATCTCCAAATGAGACCGAGCTCACATAGGATAAAAAGGAATCTCCATGCTGACTCAGGAGTGCGCAGAATACGAACCGACTGGGGTATTTTGGACACTTCATGTAAGTCGGCCAGGGCATTTTAGGTACTTCAAGTAAGTGTTTCCACTCCTATATAAAGGAGCTGAGGTAACTCCAAACTTTAACTTTTCATTCTCTACTTATTTTCCAGCTGCTGCTCCTACTGAGCAGGGCTCATCTTAACCACTTTCACTGACTTGAGCATCGGAGGCTCTTCACCGGAAACACTTCCGGTGTTGAGTTCTTGCAGGTATTTGCAGTGGCTCAAGGACGATTTGGAGCTAATTCGAACAGATCGGAGCTTATTTCCACCGGTTCACTCCAGATCTAGGAGAAGACCCATCAAATTGACAGCGACTCAAGGACGATTTAGAGCTAATTCGAACAGATCGGAGCTCATTTCCACCGGTTCACTCCAGATCTAGGAGAAGACGCCGTTTGTGGGAGTTCTTGAAGGAAGTAAGAGCTTTGCATCTAATTTCGATCTGTTTGACATGGCGGAGAAGGAGGGACTGTCGAGAGAGGACTTCAGGGCAGCATTGACAGACAAACGACCGTCGTCGATTCCTGGCCCTATACCACCACTCCAAGTGCTCGGTTTTCCACCATTTGGGGGGCATGCACCGTAAGGAGCGCGTATGGAGGAAGAAACACCCATCACACCACCTGGGGTAAAGATTCCAGGGCTAACACAAGGAGGATCTAGTCAAACGAAGGCCGCAGACACGGGGGTCGACAGGCATGAGTCGACCGAGACGACTTTGAGCTTGGGAAAGCAGCCTGGGATGTTGGAACAAGGGACAAGACCACCACCCCAGGTCGAGGAGCAAACGATGACCATGACGAGGAGCGAGATACAGAGAATGATCGCGGAAGCGGTGGCGGCCCAACTCAAGCAGGCGCAGGTCGAGCAAGCGCAGGTCGAGCAGCCCTGGGTCGAGCAACCTAGGGTCGAGAAGCATAGGGTCGAGCTACCACCCCATGATCGTGAGCAACTGGCCCATTCCAATGAGAGGCAGATCAGGAGGGCAGAAGAGGAAGCATCTTCTATCAGGACCGCCAACCCGCAAGCGAGAGACGAGACACTGGAGCAGTTGCTAGCCCAAGTTCGCGATTTGCAGGCCCAAGTCGAGGGAAGAAAAATTGGAGGCTCAAGGGGACATCCCTTCTCGCAACACATTCTGGATGCCGACCTGCCGCAAGGTTTTCACGATCTAAACATAAGTTATGACGGGTCGACCGATCCATCTCGTCATGTGAGGAGTTTCAAGAATATGGCGGTTCTGCATCGTTATAATGACCCAGTGCAATGTCGAGCTTTCTTGACGACCTTGCAGGGATCTGCGCAAGATTGGTTTCATCAATTACCATCGGGAGCCATCAAGGACTTTGATGGATTCAGCTCGAGCTTTCTCAATCAATTTGAAAGTGTCAAACCGCAAGAGAAATCGTATCTGACCTTGATGGGCGTACAACAGAAAGAAGGCGAGTCACTGCGAGACTATGTGGCGAGATACACGCGGGCGTGTGTCGAGGTGCCCAGGGCGTCGGAGGAGATAAAGGCGGGAGGTTTGACTCGAGGATTACTACCGGGCTTATGCAGGAATTCTTTGGCAAAGCGCCCGGGTAGAACGTTCGATGAGGTACTGGGAAGATGTGCGAAGTACATGAATGTCGAGAAAGCGGAAGCCGACTTCTTGCAAACGGTTAAAACAAGTAAAGCTGACTCTCGGAATGAGAGGAAGGAGAAGAAGAGTTCCTCGACCGGGGAAAAAGAGGGGTCCCCACAAGCAGAAAGAGAATGGCGATCTAGGGGTTGGAGGCCAACTCAATACACCCATTTGTCGGCCCCCCAAGTGCGAATTTTGGAGGTGATGGAAAGGGAAATTCATGACAATGTCGTCAGATAGCCCAAGACGAGGAAGGATGGACCAACGAGACCAAAAAGTAATCTATACTGCCGATTTCATAAGGATTATGGGCACAATACTGACGACTGCAGGCATCTCAAGGACGAGATCGAGAGACTGATTAAAGCAGGACACTTGAAGGAATTCATATACAAGGATCGAGAGAAGTCGAGCAAGAGGAGAGAAAGGAGCAGGAGCCCTCGCAAGAGGGCGAGAAGACCTGAGAAGAAGGAGCTTCCTCAGAAAAGAGGAGTCATACATATGATATTTGGTGGATCGACTATGGGGATTCAAATCGAGCAAGGAAGGCGTATGCTCGAGGGCGCCATGGGAAAGTCGAGGTACAGCAAGTCGACGAGAACGGCCCAGTAATGAACTTTGGGCCAGCAGATGTGGGAGAGGTCGAGAGACCTCACAATGATGCGTTAATGATAATCGCGCAAGTATCAAGATATGAAGTGCAGAGAGTGTTTGTCGACACCGGGAGTTCAGTGAATGTGATCTTCTATGATTGTCTCAAGAGGATGGAGCTCGACATACAACTAACACCCCTCCATACCTCGTTGTTTGGTTTCAATGTTTCAGAGGTAGCGCCCCTAGGGGAGACTATGCTCGCTGTCGTCCTAGGAGAAGGCGACTTACGAAAAGTAAAGATGATAAGATTCGTGGTAGTCGATGTCGAGTCGGCCTACAATGTGATCCTGGGAAGGCCAGCGCTTAATGCGTTTCAGGATGTGGTGTCAACGTACCACATGAAGTTGAAATTCCCAGTCGAAGATCGAGTAGGAGAAGCTCGAGGCGATCAAAAGCTGTCGATGACAAGTTATCAAATCGCTTTGAAAACCAACCAACGGGCCGAAGTTAAAGAAGGGAAGAAGCCAATGCCGAGCGAGAAGAGGTCAAGGAGTAGCGATCTTGAACCACACGGGGAGCTAATGGAAATACAAATTGGAGAAATGAAGGAACAGACCACTAAGGTCGGGAAAGATCTGGAAGGCGAGCTGCGTGACCAACTTATCGCATTGCTAAAGGAATTCAGGGAAGTTTTGGCTTTTACCCCTGAGGAGTTGACGGGGATCGACCCCAGCATTATGGAGCATAAACTCAACGTCGACCCCCTCAGAAAGACAGTAAACCAACGACTTAGACACCATGGTGGAAAAATCGACAAAGCCATTGAGGTCAAGGTGGATAAGTTGCTACGAGCAGGACATGTCAAAGAAATCTAATTCCCCGAGTGGATATCCAACACGGTGATGGTAAGAAAGGCACTAGACAAATGGCGCATGTGCATCGATTTTCGTGACTTGAACTTGGCGTGCCCCAAAGATCATTATCCCTTACCTCGAATCGATCAGATGGTCGACTCCACGGCTGGTTGTGAATTGCTAAGTATGATGGATGCATCTCAGGGATATCATCAGATTCTGTTGGCCCCTGAGGATCAGAGGAAGGTGAGTTTTGTGACGAGCAAAGGGACGTATTGTTATATCGTCATGCCCTTCGGACTTAAGAATGCAGGAGCAACCTACAAACGATTGATGGATCGTATGTTCAAATCTCAGATCGGACGAAATATTGAAGTATATGTGGACGATATCTTGGTGAAGAGTAAGTCCTCAACTTCACACCCAGACGACTTAAGGGAAACATTTAAAACCCTTAGGGCGTTTGGGATGAAGCTGAACCCGAGCAAGTGTGCCTTTGGAGTAAAGGCAGGTCGATTTTTGGATATATCGTCACAGAGCGAGGAATTGAAGTAAACAGGGAAAATGTAAAAGCCATACTCGACATAGCCCCACCAATAAATATAAGAGAGGTGCAAGTCTTGACGGGAAGGATTGCGGGACTAAGCAGGTTCATTGCTCGAGCCGTAGAGAAAAGCTTCCCATTCTTCAAATTTCTAAAAAAGAAGTCGACCTTCTTGTGGAATGACGAGGCACAAATGGCTTTCGAGAAATTGAAAGAGTTCTTGGGCGAGCTACCTTTGTTGACAAAACCTGAGCCCAGTGACGAGTTGGTGCTAAATGTATCTGTGAGTTCGGTGTCATTAAGTTAGTGTTATTGCGAGAGGAAGGAGGTGCCCAACAGCCAATTTACTACAACAGTCGAGTTCTCTAGGCGCGAAGACGAGATACTCTGAGGTCGAGAAAGCCACCTTGGCACTGGTGATAACGACTTGAAAATTAAGGCTAAATTTTTTGAATCATGTGGTAGTGGTGAGGACAAATTTCCAGCTGGGAGAAACACTGGGTCGACCTACGGTATCAGGTCGGCTCGTAAAGGGGGCGGTCGAGTTGAGCGAATACTCCATCAAGTACGAGCCAAGACGAGCCATAAAGGCCCAAGCCTTGGAAGATTTTATCCAAGAAGGCACCATGGGAGAAGAAAAGAAATGGGTCATGCACGTCGACGGGTCCTCGGCGGCTAAAGGGTCTGGTCTTGGAGCATTAAATTGGGACTATGTTAGTTGGGCCAAGGGAGATTAATAATTTTAAAAAAAGAGAAAATTACCTCCCGAACCATCTCTAACCATTTTTATTGCATATAAACTACACGTATATACTAATTAGCAAAAGTACCTGACCAAACTATTTTATTTGTAAATATACGGTCAATTTCCTTGTTTTTAATTTTTTAATTAAGGAGGAGTTATGTTTTATTTGGATAGTGGCAAATTTAATGGGATTTGCATAGGAAGTCTAAACTAGATTTATACCTTTCTCTCTCCTTCATTCATCCTCCCCGTCCCAACCACTTTCTTCTTCAAATCCTCTCATTTTCCATGGCCGACTACAAAGATGCATCCACCAACCGCCTTTTCTTCTCCTTCGACGTCTATTTTATTTCCTTTCCTTTCTCCACTCCTCTTCTCGCCCCTCATCCAAACATTCTTCGTCTATGCTCTCGATATCCTCGAAACCAAAGTCTCTGAACATCCAGCGTCTTTTTTATGCTCGGCGAGCTCGAAGAATTGAACATTATTTATAAATCGTCGTTTTTATCAATGGTCGTCTTCCATGGCCTGCTGCTAGAACTGATCAAGGTATCTTCCGACTGTTCGATTGTTTTGAGTTTTGAAATGTTGGATTTTGTCGTTGGTGTGTTTTCGCCTCCTGATTTTGTTGCATTTATTGCTTTGCTTTTGTAGATGGTATCATTTTGTGTTTGCGGATTTTATTGTTTTGAGTTTAGGCCATGGATTTTACCATCGATGTAGGAGCTATTGATTTTGGCGCATTAACTGTTTTGTCTCAGAACATGGGTATAACTCTGTGTTCTCTATTTCAGTTTTTGTTTTCTTTGTTTTTCGTTTGGACTCTGGTTTTTATTGCATATACCGGTTTGCCTATGTAGACGAGAACTGCATGATTTATTATTTTGGTCTTTCAAGGAATTAGATTATTTACTTCGGTTTTGAGTTTTTTGTTGTACGTATAAGATTCGCCGTGTCGCACATATTGTTTTGCTACGAGATGTTGGGTTGAACAATCCATGTTCTATTCGTGTTCCTTCAATTTTCATACTTGTGGGTTATGAACTGATCATTGGATTTGTATATTAACTGTTCTAAGAATGTGCATCGTGTAGGTCTATGCGAATCTACGAGTTGTTTTGTTGAGTCTTGTAGAATTGTGGTGCAAAATTCATTCTATTAAAGGATTGCAAGATAATAATAACATTGTCTGAAGTGTTTATAGATGCCATGGAAAATATCAATACAAAGTTGTCCTCAATGTTCACTGCAAGAAGCTTTCATAAAAGCAAAACATAATAGAATGTTGGTGTCGTTTTTTTGTTTAACAGTAGCTAGTGATCTCGTGTTTTCAGGCTGCCAACTACTTGAACATCAGAGGGATGCTCGACATCACATTCCAAGCGTGGGCAGACATGATCAAGAACATGTCGATTGAGGAGATTCGCACGGATTTGAACATAACTCATGACTTTACAAAGAAGGAAGAAGATGCGACTCGCAGGGCCAACACAAGGAGCTCCCCTCCACAAGAGTTAGCCGCCGTTGGAGATGGAGCTTTCGAGTCGTCCGCATGAGGATAATTTTGATCGGATCTATTTTCAATGTTTATTTAATGTATATTTACATTTTGTATTAGGTATTTTGTAGAATTTCTTTTTTTTATGAGAAAATAGATATGAGATGACAAATGAAGAATTTGAATTTTTTTTATTATTGTTTATATTGTTTTTTCGATATTTATATTAAGGCACTAGACAAATGGCGCATGTGCATCGATTTTCGTGACTTGAACTTGCCGTACCCCATAGATCATTATCCCTTACCACGAATCGATCAGCTGGTCGACTCCACGGCTGGTTGTGAATTGCTAAGTATGATGGATGAATCTCAGGGATATCATCAGATTTCGTTGGCCCATGAGGATCAGAGTAAGGTGAGTTTTGTGACGAGCAAAGGGACGTATTGCTATGTCATCATGCCCTTCAGACTAAAGAATGCAGGGGCAACCTACCAACGATTGATGGATCGTATGTTCAAATCTCAGATCGGACGAAATATTGAAGTATATGTGGATGATATCTTGGTGAAGAGTAAGTCCTCAACATCACACCTAGACGACTTAAGAGAAACATTTAAAACCCTTAGGGCGTTTGGGATGAAGCTGAACCCGAGCAAGTGTGCCTTTGGAGTAAGGGCAGGTCGATTTTTGGATATATCGTCACAGAGCGAGGAATTGAAGTAAACAGGGAAAATGTGAAAGCCATACTCGACATGACCCCACCAAGAAATATAACAGAGGTGCAAGTCTTGACGGGAAGGATTGCGGGACTAAGCAGGTTCATTGCTCGAGCCGCAGAGAAAAGCTTCCCATTCTTTAAATTTCTCAAAAAGAAGTCAACCTTCTTGTGGAATGACGAGGCACAAATGGCCTTCGAGAAATTGAAAGAGTTCTTGGGCGAGCTACCTTTGTTGACAAAACCTGAGCTCGGTGACGAGTTGGTGCTATATGTATCTGTGGGTTCGGTGTCGTTAAGTTCAGTGTTATTGCGAGAGGGAGGAGGTATCTAACAGCCAATTTACTACACCAGTCGAGTTCTCCAGGCACGGAGACGAGATACTCTGAGGTCGAGAAATCCACCTTGACACTGGTGATAACAACTAGAAAATTAAGGCCATATTTTTTTAATCATGTGGTAGTGGTGAGGACAAATTTCCTGCTGGGGAAAACACTGGGTCGACCTACGGTATCAGGTCGGCTCGTAAAGTGGGCGGTCGAGTTGAGCGAATACTTCATCAAGTACGAGCCAAGACGAGCCATAAAGGCCCAAGACTTGGCAGATTTTATCCAAGAAGGCACCAAGAGAGAAGAAAAAAAAATAGGTCATGCACGTCGACGGGTCCTCGGCCTCTAAAGGGTCTGGTCTTGGAGTCGTCCTCATGTCACCCGAGGGCGAACAACTCGATTTTTCCATTAGAATGGGATTTAAGGCCTCAAATAACGAAGCAGAATACGAGGCGCTAATCAAAGAAATCCAACTCGCAATCGGTGGGGGAGCGATAGAAATTATGGCACATTCCGACTCACAACTGGTTGTTGGACAAGTATTGGGGAGTTGCGATATTAAGAAAGATCGGATGATGAAATATGTAGAGGAAATCGAAAGCCTTATTCAAGGCCTAGAAAAGTTTAAGCTGACACAAATCCCTCGAGAAGAAAACAAGCGAGCAGATTGGCTCGCGAGAATTGCGAGCTCGAATGATGGAAAGATGGGGAGTTCTATCACCACCATACATTTGAAAGGAAGCATGTTGGGCGAGACAATGGAAGTCGAGGAAAAGAACGACTGGAGGAAGTCGATTCACGAACTCCTACAGTGTCGAGTACCTATGAAAGATAAGCAGGAGGCAGAAAAGGTTGCTCGATATCTAAACAAATATTTCGAAGTCGATGGCGTCATGTTCAAAAAATCAATGGTTGGGCCCCACTTGTGATACGATTCTGAAGATGAAGGAACTCATGTCTTGAAATAAATACATGAAGGATGTTGTGGAGCACATATAGGATCACGAGCTTTGGCAGGCAAAGCCCTGCGAGCAGGATATTATTGGCCCAAAATGCGAGCAATGGCGGAACAGCTGGTCCAGAAGTGCGAGAAATGTCAACTTCATGGGCAAATCACTCATATCCCCGCCGAATACATGACGACCATCAACAGCCCAGTCCCCTTCGCGCAATGGGGAATCGACTTGGTAGGCCCATTGCCGATGGGAACAGGATAGAGGAAGTTCTTAATGGTCGCTGTCGACTACTTTAGCAAGTGGGTCGAAGCGGAACCATTGGCGAAAATCACAGAGGAGAAAATGATTCAATTCTTGTTTAACAACATCTGCTGTCGATTTGGAGTTCCAAAAGTGCTAATTTCGGATAATGGGACTCAGTTCTAGGGGAAGCGAATTCAAGCATGGTGCCTCAACATGGGAATAAAGCAAAGATTTGCCTCGGTCGCACACCCCCGGGCCAATGGCCAAGTCGAGATGACTAATCGAACCATTCTCCAAGGGCTGAAGAAGAGGTTGGAGAAGGCATCAGTCGCTTGGGTCGATGAGTTGACAACAGTCTTGTGGGCTTATAGGACGACTCCAAGAAGTTCAACAGGCCAATCACCATTTCACATGGTTTACGGAATGGACGCACTCTTGCCTATCGAAGTCGGCTTGGATTCTTATAGGTCGACATTCTATGAGGAGAAGAAGAACGAGGAAATGATTAAGGAAGCCCTTGACATGATAGAGAAAGAACGAGAGGAAGCTTGGGTGCGATCCATGGAGTACAAGCAAAAAATGCGTGCCGCCTTCGACAAAAAAGTCCGAACTAGACGATTTAAGGTGGGCGATTTCGTCCTAAAACGAGCAGATGCTCTCAAACATGTCGGAAAACTCGAAGCCAACTGGGAAGGACCCTACACCATCACAAGGGTGCTCGAGAGAGGTGCATATGAACACGAGGACGGCGAAGGACGACAGCTATCGGGATCTTGACATGTGATCCATCTCAAGCGCTTTTATGCTTAAGGCAATGTTTTAAACTCTTTTGTACTAAACAATGCTTAATCAAATTCAGTAATGCAATGAATTTCAAGTTTATGCTTCGATTGTGTCTTTTATATTTCTATGTCGATCCCATTATGATTACTTGAAAAATTGAATTTGTCAAAACGGCTACGAAGTCGATCTGAACAATACGAAGTTGTATTTCGAGTGGAATCTCGACTAAGCTATGAAGCTTACGACTACGAAGTCGACTTGAATAACTACAAAGTTGTATTTCGAGTAGAATCTGGACTAAGCTACGAAGCTTACGACTAAGAAGTCGATCTGAACAACTACGAAGTTGTATTTCGAGTGGAATCTCGACTAAGCTACGAAGCTTACGACTACGAAGTCGATCTGAACAACTACGAAGTTGTATTTCGAGTGGAATCTCGACTAAGCTACAAAGCTTACGACTACGAAGTCAATCTAAACAACTACGAAGTTGTATCTCGAGTGGAATCTCGACTAAGCTACGAAGCTTACGACTACGAAGTCGACTTGAATAACTACAAAGTTGTATCTCGAGTGGAATCTCGACTAAGCCACGAAACTTACGACTATGAAAATTGACTTAAAACAAATACGAAAAATTACATCCCTAAACATTCTAGATGATCAGCAGCGAAGCTGCTAAAAGTGTTCCTCGTCTTCGACCAGATCGCACGCCGGGCTGGGAGAAGACGAGTTGAAAAACTTCAGTTTACCAGCTGTGAAGCTGCTAAAAGTGTTGCTCATCTTCGACCAGCTCGCAAGCCGGGTTGAGAGAAGACGAGTTGAAAAACTTCAGTTTACCAGCGGCGATGCTGCTAAAAGTGTTCCTCGTCTTCGACCAGCTCGCACGCCGGGTTGGGAGAAGACGAGTTGGAAAACTTCAGTTTACCAGCTGCGAAGCTGCTAAAAGTGTTGCTCGTCTTTGACCAGCTCGCAAGCCGGGTTGGGAGAAGACACATAAGACGAGTTGAAAAACTTGAAAAATATAGCACAACTAAAAACATAAGCAAACATCGAAAAAAGGGTTGAAATATATAAGGTAAACAAGTTCATTACATCTGCAACCGTCTCAACCCTTACAACTTCGGAAAATGGGTTGAGTACGGCAATGAAAAGAAAAAACGACAGCCAACAAACAAAAGCAAAAACAAGCAAACATCTTCCTCGCATTTAGTTCTTTTGAGAATCAGCGGTTGATTTTTCAGCTAGCTCATCATCCCCGCCTTCATTAGCTAAAGGCTCGGTCCTCGCATATCCCTCGTCACCCAATGGCTCAATCCCGTCATTCGCTCCCTCGGCCGCTGGCCCTACTCCCGGCTCTTCGACCTTCCTCTCCTCGTCGGCCTCTTCCTCTTCTTCCTCGTCATCTGCCCCACTCAGCTCGACTAAGTTGATCGGGCCGGCCAGAGGGGTGGGAGGAACCTCGAGCTGGGTGTCCAACTTAGCCTTCCGGATCGCCAGAGCCTCAAGACCCGTCCACCAAGGATAATAGTCGGGAAGCGATGTGTCACCGTGATAGCTGTCTGGAAGAGGGAGGGACTCCTTCAGCGCTTGACGGTCGACCTTTCCCTCCAGGACAGTGCCCTTCACGGCCGACTCCCACGCGTCAAACGTGAAGTGGAAATACTGGAGGGTCGCGGGGCACAGTTTCTCGAGGAAGTAGGGGGAATTGCAGAATGCCCCGACAACCTCCTTCCGATAGGCGTCGAGGAAGACGGAGCCCATCAGCGACTTGCGGAAGGACTTACGTCCCTCCTCTTTTCCGATCTCCCTCTCAGCCACGTTATCCTCAGTGGCCTTAGCAAGGTCGGCCCGCAGCCGGTCGACTTTAGAGAGGGCAGCAGCCTTGTCGGCTTTCAGCTTCGCGATCAGAGCATTGGCTGCCGCGAGGTCGTCGTCTTTCATCTCAAGCTCATGGAGCTGCTCCTCACACTTCTTTTTATAAGCATGGACGTTGGAGTTGGGCGAACTGGACTCCTCGAGGAGGGTTGGCATTATGTACGCCATGAACTTAAAAAAAAAAAGAAGAGAGAACCAAAACGTCAAAGCTAAGGCGAAACTAAGAGTATAAAGACAAGTCGACTAAAGCAGGAGTCGAAAATAACTACCCGAGAAAAGCACAGCAGGGCCGACCAGCACATTCGGAAGGATCACGATCGGCGCGAGCTTTATCGGCGGCAGAGATGACCGAGTCAAAGTACTTTGCGATCTCATGCGGATGCGGATGGTTCCAGAGTTGGCACGGCCTCTCGAGTGTGACTGTCTCGAGAGCGCCAAGAGAATGGGGAACTTCGACCGATTTCCCCTTGTCCTGACTTTTCAGGCACTTGGACGAGTCGGCCCTCTGCTTGGGGTCGACCTCGTCTGGTCCCCTTTTCTTGGTCCTAGGGCCAGGAGTTTTCTGAGGCAATGTGGAGAGGATGACCACCTTCGACTTCCTAGCGGTAGTCGTCTCGACTGCCACCTTCTTCACCCCAGATCCAGAGCCGTCGTCGACTCTCGCGGAGGGAACGAGTTGTTTGGCGAACTTTTCACCGCCCTTCGCCTTCTTGGTCTCGAAGCGTTGCAGAGCCTTAACTGAAACACAAAATAAATAAATAGCTGGTTAAGAGTCGTCGCAATAATCGTCGTCACAATATAGCCTGGGAGTAATAAAACAAAAAGCGGGAGACACTTAAATGAATGAAACATGTGGGCTTACTGGGATCGTCGACTAGAGGAGCATCCTCGTCAATCCAAAGGCCCACATGGTTAAGGAGACCGCTACCCTTAACCAGCAGACGAGCACTCCACCTAAACTTATTTAGATCGTCTAGCATGGTTTGAAACTCATTCGACTGAGGGTGTTTAAGGTCTTGCTGGACATTCGAAGTTATCCAAATATTGGAAAAGGGATATTGACCGGGAGCAAGACGAATGTAGAAGTATTTGGTCTTCCACTCGGTAACATTAGAGGAGAGGTCCTCGAGAAAAGAAACACCAGGACAATGACCCAAACAGTGGGCGTCCTTTATGAAGCGATAGCTACAGCAATACAGAAGGAACTCGGGCAAAAAACGACCTAACTTTATTATACAAATTATGATGAAGGCTACCATAATGCGATGGCATTAGGAGAAAACTAATTTATGGGTACATTGTACATGTTGTTAATCGACAAAAGCTCAGGTTGAATAGGAAACAGTAAGCCGAACATTATTTGGTCGACGAAGAAAGTGAAGCAACCCTTTGGAGGATGAGTAAAAACATCGTTGGGACCAGGGGGAACCAACTCCCAGTCAGAAGGCAAGCCATTGAATGACCGAAATCCCTCGATTTAGGCTGCAGAGGCATAAGAAAATGGATTTAGAACAGCTAGTTTGACTAGAGGACAAGCTATGGTTACATCTTGAGACTCAGGAAAACAAGTCGTTATTGACAAAGAAATAGGGCTCATCCTATATACAGGAATATCTAAAAGCCTAATGTGAATACCTTGGAGAAGAAGGTTTAGTCGAGGAGAGTCGCTACCTCGATTGGGGTCGTCCTTATTTTGCATCAAGTCACCCGACAAAAGTTCTTGGGTATATACGTCGTGGTCTATTCCAAAAGTCGAGGTAGATGAACCTTGTGACCTCTCTTGCTCGACCGCAGGCTTAGAGCCAATTATCTCAACAGAGTTAGAGCTTGAATATTCCTCTATTTGACGGACGAGAGAGCCGGGAATAGAGCCAGAAACAGAGTAGGACCCAACATCTACGAGAAAGAGTCGAGAAACGAAGATCAGTATAAAAGTTGAAGGAGACGATAGAATGCGTCGATTTATGAAGGCTTCTAGCCATAAAGTCGACCTTAGGAGAAAGTGACTAGGCCAAGAGGATTGTGAGAGAGAAAAGGCTCGAGCCCAACATAGACCCGCCAGAAGACGGGGGTTGGTAGTGAAGAAAGAATAGGAAGCATTAAGATCGACATAGATCGACGTGCGAAGAAAGTAAAGTCGACCACGCCTCACAAAGTTGACTCTCTCAAAAACATAATCCTAAATCGGGAAATGCACATTTGAGATCTACCACTAATATGCCCAGAATCATTTGAAGACTCTCAAGAACACGAAGAACATGCATAGAACTCCAAACCAAAAAATCCAGAAAACTGACAAAGAAAAATCCTTCAGAAATGGAGAGCAAGGGGAACTTACACATATTGACTGAGGTGGGGGTGTTCGGAGAAGAGTCTGAAAGGTCACCCGATGATACGAGCACCGAAAAAACTGAAAGCTGGATTGCCAGAAATTTGAGAGCCTAGGGAGAGAGAATCGTAAAAAAGTGGAGAGAAAGAAAAGTGAGATATTTATAAGGCGGATGGTAAAACCCTAATCCTGCGATTAAAGAAAAAATCAACGATCAGGATGAGACACGGAATTCGAAGCGGCAAAAGTAGGATTGAGGCGGCATGTCACATCCTAAGTACCAAGAATTTGAAATTCAAAAGAGAATGCGAAATGGGCACATTCCGGAAAGTTCCTAAGTACAAGATCCAACCACAAAAAATGTATCATCGAATGACAATTTGATAATAAAGAAGAGATGACTATCAAATTTACTCTTATGCTCGAAGTCGCTTAGAGTAATTTTTTGGGGGGGACTAGATGATATAGCCCTATTATCATAGTCCGGTTCAAATGATAGTTACTCGACTAAACAAATATTGCTGACGACATCATTAAGTCGACATCGCCGAAGTCGACTTGGCCCATCGGCCATCCGAGGATCGCCATTAATCCAACAACGGCCCCGATACAATTTTCTCAAGTCGACTTCTTCCATAAAAGACGAGTGGGCGTAACAGAATACCCTTAATACACATACGACTTTAGGTCGACTTAACGGTATCCAAAGTCGACTTATGAGACCTCCAACGACTTGATACACTTGGATACAACACAGGGAAGATCTCCAAATGAGAGCGAGCTCACATAGGATAAGAAGGAATCTCCATGCTGACTCAGGAGTGCGCAGAATATGAACCACCGGGGTATTTTGGACACTTCATGTAAGTCGGCCAGGGCATTTTAGGTACTTCAAGTAAGTGTTTCCACTCCTATATAAAGGAGCTGAGGTAACTCCAAACCCTAACTTTTCATTCTCTACTTATTTTCCAGATGCTGCTCCTACTGAGCAGGGCTCATCTTCATCACTTTCACTGACTTGAGCGTCAGAGGCTCTTCACCGGAAACACTTCCGGTGTTGAGTTCTTGCAGGTGTTTGCAGCGGCTCAAGGACGATTTGGAGCTAATTCGAACAGATCGGAGCTCATTTCCACCGGTTCACTCTAGATCTAGGAGAAGACCCATCAAACTGGCAGTGGCTCAAGGACGATTTGGAGCTAATTCGAACAGATCGGAGCTCATTTCCACCGGTTCACTCCAGATCTAGGAGAAGACCCATCAAAGGCTACAGTGAAAAGTTGGCAAGAGTTCTTAAGCTATTTCTTGTTCTAGTCCTTGTTAGTGTTAGGGGCTTTTGCTTTGTCTTTTTTTTTTT
>CACSLK010027843.1:6688313-6699360 GCA_902706635.1 Striga hermonthica
TTTTTTTTTTTTTTTTTTTGTTTCCCATGATATGCTAGGTCTTCAGTGACAGTGGCTATGTATGTGTTTTTGGTTGTTTGGTTTAGCTTTTGGTGATATCTACTGTATTCGCCTCGTGTGGCTGCATGTACGTATTAATGTTGGGTTATCTAGGCCGGAATGTGTTCCAGTTCTCTCATTGTATCTCGTTTATTCGGACCATTTTGCTATGAGTATCTTCTATCATTTGGAAAAAAAAAATCAATACTATTTGTCATAACAAAATTCATATACAAAATTCATATAAACGATTTTATTCTTCTTATATAAAACATTTTTAATATCTCACTCGTACAATAGATGTATTATTTAATTGACTACGTACTCCACGGTATCAAGTTAAGCAACAAATATTTACAGCTCGCGTCTTTAAATCGGGTCACGTAGCGGCAACTGGACAATTCACAGTATAGCCGTAGCGGTATCACATTATCTCACCGAGCTGCATAGCGACCCGACGATTCCGATTATAACTATTACGACAACAGATTATCTCGCCCAATCACCACCGAAAAACCTGACAATTCTGCGTGCCACTAGCACGCATTATCTCATGGGACCAAAAATTGAAAATTTTTCTAATGTTAATTTGATTTTGAGCAAAATCGGGACATTTTCCACATTTTTAAACCTCTATATCTCCCCAACGGAGATTCCTTTTACAAATACTTTTTTAATCACAACAATGCTCTCAACTTCAATTTGGTGTATCAATGGGCAAAATTGAAAAACGCATATTTAGAGTTAATACAGTCTTTATTCATATTACTTGTTGACATATCACCAATAAAACATTGTCGGTTTAGTGGATACCATGTTATTATTTTTTTCTCACTTTTTGGGAGGTCACATGTTCAAGTCCTTTAGTCCTATGTTATGAGGTGTAGGGCGTTGTTGGTTACTTTGAGGGGAGGAGCTCAAGATTGGTTCCATCATCTCGTCCCGGGGCCGGTTAGGGATTTTGGGATTCTGCAACCATTTCTTCAACTAGTTTGCAAGTGTCAGGTCACAAGAGATGACCTATTTTAAATTGATGGTGGTGCAACTGGAGTAGCGAAAGACACTACGGAGTTATGTAGGTTAGTATACTAGAGAACCAATTCAATTGCAGTTGCAACTCACGAGTAAGTTCGAGTCCATATAATCATCTTCATACATCTTCTCTTGTAATCCTTAGGGCGTAATTGTATATCAATTCTACGATAAATATCTCACTCAAAATTCAAATTTAATTCAACTCCACTATCTCCAATATTATCAATATAATTAAATAATATCAACCAATCATTATTACACATCACATTAACTTTAATTCACTATTCATCCACTCACATAATTTTAACTAATCATCACTTCCAATAATTTTCTCCTACTTTTACATCAAATCAATTTTAATTATTTTAATTTACTAGGAAGATGCACGTATTGTGCACGTGGTACTTTTTTTCAAATTATTTTTAGTATTAAGTTTATATTTATAGGTATAATATAATTTTCTTTCATTTAGTTTAACAAAAACTGGTGTATTTTATTGAATAATAAAATATAGTATTTAATACTATTATCTGAACTCAATGATGAATAAAATTAAAAAAAAAACATTGGGTTGAAAACCAAAAATAAAATTAATATTTTTTTAGTGAAAATGTAAATCCCAAAAAAATTTATAGTCTTTGATTTTGTTATTTAATGATATCTTCATTGTGCTTAAAATAATGATCACTATTATTGTCTTCATAATATAGCTTTCTAATGTCATCCTTTTACATCATACTCTTTGAAAAATAACTCAAATTTGCTATAACTATAATTTATAATGATTATTTTATATTTATTGTCGATTGGAAGCTAACAAACTATGTCTAAATAATTCGTTCTCAATTATTTTGATTAATGTGGTTGCAAGTGTAATTATATTTGCAAGTATAATATTTCATAATAATTAGATATATATAGTTATTCTCTGGTCATAATGACATAAGAGATACATAAATATTTGAAATGTCTTTAATTCAAGTCGTAATTAACTAATTATTTCAAAAAGAAAATTTACTTGAAAAGTATAGGAATAATAACATCTTTATTGATTAAAGCTACCCATCTATCTATATATCTTTTCCGACATTGTTGCATCTCCTAACATTGTCATACATTCATTATCTTCATTCACGAATTTTCAAGACTATCCTAAATGTGAATAATTACTAATTCCAGTTTAAATGAATTATGTAATGATGATTTTTTCATATTTTATTTTATTTTAACATTATTTTTATATCTTCGTCAACATTTCATCCCTACTTTTGCTTAAAATAATTATCATTAATAGTCATCAAATATAGTTTTCTAATGTCATCCTTTTGCATCATACTCTTTGAAAAATAATTTGAATTTGTTATAACTATAATTTATAATGATCATTTTTTTTTTTATTGTAGATTGGAAGCTAAAACATAATGTTTGAATAATTTGTTCTCAATTACTTTGATTATAGTGGTTGCAATTAGCCATATTTGCAAGTATAACATTTCATAATACCTAGATATATATAATTTTTCTCTAGTCATATAAGAGACACATAAATATTTGAAAATGTCTTTAAAGTCATAATTATTTAAAAAAAAAAAAATGAAAAAGCTTAGGAATAATAATATCTTTATTGATTAAATATACTCATCTATCTACATATCTTGTCCAACATAAATTATTGTTGCATCTCCTAAAATTGTCGTACATGCATTATCTTCGTTCCCAGATTTTCAAGACTATCCTAAATGTGAAAATTTAATGAGTCTAGTTTTAATGAATGGTTCATATTTAAAGTAAATTCACTATTTATTTTTATTTAATTAATTTTAATTGTATCTATTATCTAATAAGTACACGTATTATAAAATTCAAGATTTAAAATAGAATTTCAGTTATTTTATTTTATTTCTGTAATTAATCTATTTTTGTTTATATTACAATTCAGTATTACTTTAATTCATGTAACACATTATTATAAAAAACATTTATACTATACATACTATTAAGAGGTAAATATAAATCATATTAATTATTATGCATATTATTTTAGTGAATAATTTAAACAAATATTTATGTCAAAATCATATTTTTTTTTACGTAACAAATAACTTTTTTCCATAGAAAGTTGACATTTTGTATGTTGAATAATTATATTTGATTAAATCATTCTTACAAATATGCATGTTCACTAAATTGTTCCTGTTCAATTATTTTAATACTATAACCAAAAATTTGTATGGTAAACAATATAATATTTATAAATAAAAGATGATATGGTGCATTATATATTTCACACTAATGAAATATCATATATTTTATTTAAGAAATCTTAAAATAATTTTTTCTCTTACATTTTAAAACTGCCTTGAAAATAATCAAATCGAAACCTAACATCATATGTAGATTAATTCAGAATAATATAATTAAGAATAAATTATTATTTAAAATATTTTAATTTGTGTAAGTAATGTTTTGTATGTGTAAGAATTTAAAAATATAATAAGAATCAAAAATTAAATATAATAATTAAAAGTTGTAACTTCCAAACATGAATAAGAAAATTACATTAATAACCTTAACACTTATCTTCTTATGAGGATATTCTTGGCAATTCAAAAGTTTCAAGAAACAACTAATACTTTTAAGGGAGTTTATTATATTTATAGAAATATTATTTTAATATATCCACTAACAACTAACCATACGACTTTTTTTCAAACTTAACTATAGTTAAACAAAACTAGGTTTATATTAGTTGAATTCATATCCATCATCCCTTTAATTTTTTAGTAGCATTCAATAGTATATAGTAATGTACGCAATCGCACTGAAAAAAAGCATAACACAACTAAAACATAGCTTGCTTTTGGTCCATGGCAGCAAGCAACGCACAGATTTCGTGCTGACAACATCCTTAGTTCTCTTGCACTCCATTAGTTATCCCTCTCAACTCCAAACAAAACAAATACTATGATAAACATCCTCATGAACACATGAAATAAAACAATGGAGATTATTTATTAATTTACATGACCGGAGGTGGCTAGATGGGCAAGCTGTAGACTGTAGGCTTCTTTGAGCTCAGCCAGCACTTCCGAAATAGTCGGCCTACGCAATGCGTCTCTTTCTACCGATCGGCAAGCAATTAGAGAAGCCCTTTTCATGCTCTCCGCCTCAAAACTATCCTTTATGCACTCATCCACAACCTCAAACCCACCAGCCTGCAAGTATGGTTTAGCCTGCACCAAAACTCCAAAAATGAATAAACCTGTTCCACATACATCGTGTTACAAACGGGACAAACGAGCTGTTCGATATGTTTTCAGCAAGACACTAAACACTATTTTGGAATTGGATATTATATGCGCACAACTACACGGTAATTGGGTGAGGTTTCCCTCTGAACAATATAACAAGAACGAAGACATGCATGAGAAACTTATTATTTCCTTACCCATAGAACCAAATTGAAGGAATCTGGACAGCCAGTGTGAGTGAGCGGTTCTCGGCCGCATATCAGCTCTAAAAGCACCACCCCAAAGCTATATATATCACTTTTCTCTGTTAACTGCTGAGTAGAATAATACCTGGTAAGGTAGATATATATAACACAACATTCAGGATCAACCTTGAGTGGAACACTTTGTTTAAATTTAAGATGGAATAAATTACAAAAAACAGCCTGAAAAATTGAAGTAATTACAAGAAACTTGCATGATTAGCTGCTTTTTCACAATCATAGGGACAGTTTTTGTAATTATTAGAATGACGGAATAAGTGAAATGCCTACTCTGGATCAAGATAGCCAGCTGTGCCTTTGACCACCGTGGTCACATGCGATACATCCGATTGAGTCACTTGCTTAGAAAGTCCAAAATCACAGAGTTTAGCATTCATTTCCTTGTCTAAGAGAATATTGCTGCTCTTCACGTCCCTATGAATTATCCGCAGCTCATTTCCATTGTGTAGATACTCGAGACCTATGCCAATGCGAAGCGTATTATAACGTTCACTTTTGTAATTTTGCTTTAGCCTAATGCCTTTTCCTACAGATAATTAGATTAGCAGTTCAAGTATGAGATAAACATTCACCTTTCGCGGCATCGATAGCAATTTTCAATCTACGAACCCAGCTGAGCGTCAGTTTCTTGCTGTTGGCACCTGTTTTTCCAAGAAAACATAGTGTGTGTTGGTGAATCAAAATGAATTAATGGAACATAAAAATAATGAGTCTTTGTTCCAAATGTGTTTGTTCAGGAAACACTCCGAGGGTTCATGTGTCAAAAACATAAAAAAACATCAGAAAGTTGGATTTGTATTTTCGGAAGATAATTGATTCTGTTGGTAATTAGATGGATCCTGACAGTCCCTTTTGCAGTTTCGGTTAAGAATAATGAGTGAAGCCACTTGAACACACCGTAAAGGTTATCAGCCAACGAGCCTCCAGGTAAATATTCATAAACAAGTATTTGCTGCTTCGCTTCATAGCAGAAACCTTCCAATGATACAAGATTCTGGTGCCGAATCTGTGATAAAAGAGAAACCTGGCAAAAATAACCAAGAATGAAAGAAAATGATGATTTAGAATATATCAAGAAAATAAGTTACCTTAAGAATTTAAATACTGAGGATTAACATGAACTACTGTTGCACTCGTCATATTGGATATAAGGATAGGTGAAGTTAAATAAACTTTTAAAAGAACACTTTATCGATCAGTTTTTCGTAATAGCTCCTTTATATTTGATTGGGTGGTGCATGGTATAATCGTAATTTTCTTGACAAAAACAGATTGAGTTACTGACCTCATTGATGAATGAATCAGCTCCGAGCTGAGTTTTATCGAACCGAACTTTAACAGCTACCAATCTGCCCGAAAGCTTGCCAACATACACACATCCAAAACTACCACGGCCAATGGCCTCTTTGAAGTTGTTTGTAATTGCTTTGATCTCTTTGTACGTAAATATTCTTGCTGAACCCCATCTGCGCATATCCATTCCCGATTCTACAAGATGTAAGAATAAAAAGAAATCTGCTTAATAAACTAAAGTTCTCCATATCCATTTGATTAATATAATATGTAAGTTGTTGGTTGTCTTACTTGGTGCGTACGAGTTTTCGGTTTTTTTCCTCTTAATGTACAACAGAGCAGAAAATGCGATCAACACAAGAATAGAAGCAGCTCCTCCAACTGAAGCAAGTAGGATCCCTAAGTGGCCATGGTTTTTTCGCTTTCTTGGGGTAAAGATGGTGACTTGTGGAGCTTCAAGTGAAGGGTTTCTTGAAAGTTCACTGCATGTCGATAATGAGAATGAGAGGCACAGATTCCCTGTTGTCCTGCAAAGTTTATTCAATAAATGTGTGTTTTTTAATTATAAGACCTCCCCAGGTTTTTCCTTTTGCAACTAAATATCGAAAGGATAGCAACTAAAGTTGATCACCTGAGATCAATATTTTCTCGGTTAAGTGACTGTGGCAGTGGCCCGTGTAGCTTATTGTTCTCCAGGTTCCTTAAGTTTGCACCCGAAAAGAAATAAAAGATAACAATAATAGTAATCAAATGTGTATCAACAGTTAATTCAAAATGAGAAAATGCTATCCAAAAAGGCCCTATTGTCTGCAAGGAAAGTTTAGTTTATCATGAAGATTATAGGTACTTACAATAGTCGAAGGTCTTTTAGCTCCCCCAAGCTTTCTGGAACTGTTCCTTGCAAACTATTGTTTTGCAGGTCCCTGCGCACATAGGTCCAACATTTTTTCTTATTTTATTTGATCTAATATCATATCATTAAGAATAAAAACTGGAATCAAATGGTCCCATCGAGATAATCTCAATCCTGACGCTAAAAAATGGCTTCTTGTAAACTTAATTCAGTGAAAACTTACAGGACTTGAATGCTGATCAAGTCTTCCAACTCAGAACCGAAAGAAGTTATGTTGTTAAAGCTCAAGTTCCTGCAGTATTTAGTACATCGTTGTCTTGTAAGAACAACATAGTTCGAAATGATAAAAACGACTGCCTAGTTTTCTTCAGCTAGAATTAATTTACGATCAACATTTCGTTAGGACTAAATAATACAGTTTCTGTAGATGTTGCAAGCCACCCAAGTTCTGTATTTCTCCAGCTAGGGAAGTGTTGTGCAGGTCTCTGCACGAAAAGATATATTGTTGATTCACGAGAAAATCGTCAATAATATGTAATCAAGAAGGTAAAACATGGATCATATTGTTAAGCCTAAACTTCTCACAGGGCTTTAAGATCAAGTAAATCGCTGAATGTAGGGCTGATTGTCCTCAGTTCAATGTCAGAAAGTTCCCTGCATACCACCAGATTTTAACAGAAGTGATGAAGAAAACAAAATAAACTATGTAACTACAAAACTGCCCCAAAAGTTTAGTCTAATACAGAAGCTAATGGCAGGGCAGGGCTTTTTCTGTAATAACCTTACTTAGCAGTGGTATGTTTTATAATATTCCCTAAAGTAGCAAAATTAACATACAGTGAGGTGACTAAATTCCCTTGGCATTCAATGTGTTTCCATGGTGTAGGCGAACAAGGATCATCCTGCCATTCAAAGTCCATGCCAATCGACTTCTGTATAACCTCAAGAGCCGAAACTGCAACATATATGGACATCAACATTAAGAACCAAAATCATAACGAAAAAAAAAATAAAATAAAATAAATTAAAGAATGTGATATGATGAAGAACCTGTAGTGGAAAAAGCTTCTAGTGGAATATCAATGATCTCATAGACCTCAATGGCATTCACCAAAGGATAGTAGTTAACTGCTCTCAAAGTGATGTTTAGTGTCCTGATTCCTTTTAAGGTGAAGGATAGGCTAGTGGCCGTCCATCTCGTGACAGTGAAACTTGATTGGACTAGTTCTCCATTGATTAGCACGTCGAATGTTGGGGCCACAGGTAGAATGCCAGCAAAGTAGAGGGTGAGATGGTAATCTCGTTGATTATTGTTATTGTTTAGAGACATATAGTATACGAGGTTGTTCCTTCTTGCCAAAACTCGGGCTGTCTGAAGAACGGCATTGGGAGGGCTCTCTTTGATGTTGGATGAGGTGAAGTTCGTTTGAGTGTCGAAACTTGAAGACACGTGGTAAGGAGAGAAATCCTTGTCGGCTTCCCATATTCGGTCATACGGGTCCAAAGGATACCTTCAAGAAAAAATACACACACATTCTGTTTGAAGAATTTTTACGTTTTATCAGAAAACCATGAAACCTGGTTTTGATGGCTTAGCTGAAAGAAAAAATAAGTTCATTTTGGGAGTTTCTAAATGCAAATTCTTCATTAATACTGATTCTCAATTTTTTTTTTTTTTTTTCGACGCTAAAATGCAAAAACGGGTTCTTATAGTTTAACTATGAAAATCGAAAAAATAGCATTCGTGCAATCGTGTGTTTTTTTGGAAAACTACGAAAAGTATACACAACATTTTTCAGCATCTGCAAACAAAAATGGATACTTATTTAACTGACTTCAACTTTATCCTATGAAAGCAAAAACAAACTCCCAATAGGAACACCTCAGCTCCTTACCTTAGTAGCCCGTCGGTGTACCCGCAATTTAACCGAAACAACTTCTTGAGAATCCTCCTATCATTATAAGCCACACCATAAGCATCGACCGGAAGAGGACGGATTTCAACCGACGAGACAACCGGAAATCCACCATTAGAAATCGAGTGGAAACACAATGGCAAAACATCCTTATCATTAGCCGGCCATATAAATTCCTCAACCCAAGGGTCAACATGAGCAAGATTGATTGTGGTGGCCGTGGCCGTCCCTAAAGAGACCCAGAACACAGGAGGCTTGTTAAGTCCATCATAGTTTTTGTACACGAAATTCGCCCGAACAAGAATTGGAGACCAGGTCAAGTTTGAACTTGGCAGCCGGTAGCAGTTTCTACGTGAAGAATCCGGGAAGTATCGTATAGGGAGAGTTGTTGAGGAAGAGCCGTCAGGAAAAGTCACACTCGCTGTGTTGCCATTGCTCGTGTAATAACCGTCAGGCGTCCATGAAATGTTCGACGAGTCCACGTAGTTTGTGTTTCCACATGTTAAGCTCAAGAAACCTGTTTTTTTTTTTTTTCGGAATTCACGATGAGTTCATGATATTGCACTACACTACCAAAAACGCTTGTGCTGATCAAAGTTCTCAAGGTGCCCAACATACTACAAAATGTCAGGTGGACCGAGAATGGTAACGACGTAATAAAAAGATTGGCGTACCATCTTGGAAGCAGAAAGTACTCTTGATCATAGATGCTAAGAGCAATAACAGGGCAGACGACCAGCTGAACTTGTGCTGCTGCTGCTGCTCCATGGAGAAGAAAACACACACACACTCAAAAAAACTGAAGGATTTGCAATAGAAACAAAGACAAAAGATGAAGTAAGAAGAAAGTAATTTCAGTTAAAAAGCATAAGCTGATGAGTGAAGGCATAAAAAAAGTGGCAACTTTTTCTTGACCGTTGGATTACAATACGGCATGCTGCCATGTTACAAAGGAAGAGGTAATGATGAGTTATGATGATGGTAATGGTGATTGTGTTTATCAGGTTGGCACCTAATGCAACATAATGTTGGTTCCCTTTGAAGACAGCGACCCCCTTATTTCTTGTTTTCTGTTATTTTTATTTACATGAAAAAAGTTTCAGACCCTTTTTTTTTTAAAAAAAACCAATGTGATGTGATAAAATATATTGTCATAAATTAATTAATTTGAAAAAAAGATCACTTGAAATTCCAAGAATGGATTTGCAACTCATTGGATTCCAAATTTACTGTTTTACGTTGTTTGTGTCAAAATCTAGTATAAGGAACAATAAAAACCATGAAAAGTGAGGGGAAGGTAATTTTCTGCCTATAGCTTTTTCATTCAATGAAGAGAGAAGATATAATAATTCACGGGTTCAATAAACAACCTCAACCTATACATATATACTATGATATCACCGATCAATTCTTAGAATATTCGGATCAACAAAACATAGTATGGGTTAGGACGAACAATTCAAAATTCAATTCTCCATCAAGCCCAATATACAAGTTCAAATAAGGTTCCATTCTAAAACCAATTGACAATAAAAGGAGTAATCCACTAAGTTTATATATTAGACTTGGAACCTTTTAATTTTCCGATGTAGAATTGAGTTTGCATACCTTACAGTATGGGCTAGCCAGCGGTTCATTCCCATACAACTGGTAGCTTTGTCCTTATGCACTCCTCAGGTGCTGATGATCCAACGGCCATGAGCTTACTCCTCTTCTTGTCTTGTCTTCATCCAATGGTTCAGCTAAGCATGTAGTGTAATGTGCACGAGTCCTCTGTTAGGATATACTGTAAAAACTCCGACTTTCAGTTTCTGGCAATACCTTTTTGATCTGACAATCACGTTTTAGTCAAGTACTTATGTTTGCAAGTTTATTTATATATGCTAATATAAGTTCCTTTATTTTACATTGTAGATAGTATGGTTCGATGTGTCGAACAAAAATATCATATTACCAATTCCTTTTAAAATAAATTAAATATTCATAGTTTAGACAGTATTGAACAACATGTTGGTAGAAGACTATAGTGCGGTTTTGATTCTGTTCATTTTTAACTGAAGAATGACACTAGTACTTTGTTATGTATTGAAATGACCGCAGAGAGATAAGATTATTTGAATATTGATCGGCTAAATAATCTAGACCTTCAGTAATTGATGCGTACTCTTAAGCCGTATAAACAGGCATATATATATATATATATATATATATATATATAATAGATTTGCTCACGCCGTGCACGCACGGCGGTCTAACACCCGTGTAAAACTACTGTAAAAAATTGTCATAAGTTGTTGGAGCTTCGTAGGTTACAGTATATGCGCATGCATCCCTAAACTGAAATCGTGGTCAAAGCTATATGCTTACGATTTTGTCTATTGATTCATAAACATAATA
>CACSLK010027843.1:6782931-6823032 GCA_902706635.1 Striga hermonthica
AACCCCAGTCGTTAGTACACACGGAAAATTTCAGAGATACGCACATGTACAAATGAGGATAACTAGCAATATCGATAATTACCTTTCGTGAACATTTACTCGATAACGCGGAACATCGTTCGCGGCACATTGTAATGCGGCACACCTGCTCCTCATCAAGTGAGTGCGGCACGCCTGCATACAGCACCTGGCGAACATTGCACCTGCGTCGTCGACGTAGTCTGTATAACTGATCATATCTGTACCTCCAGCTAGTAACCTCAATGTACTATAATGCTAACTCTCTCTGATCTCCCAGTGTACTGTGACTCAGGCATGGCATCCTTCTCTTCTTGCGACATGCATCCTTGAATGGGAATCGTCGATTCGTCTCTACGGTATTATCTATTGCTGTTGATTGATTTTCTCTATCACGAACGAAAGATGTGTCGGACATCGCCATGTTGTACCTGCAAATCTTTACCTTCCCTGAGGTTTAACATAACCTCAAAAAAAGTCTATCGTGAACTAATTTTCCCTACGATTTCCCAAATTTTTCAGAATTTGAGAATCGAGGCACTGGATATACTGGTAAGTCTTGTCTTGTTAGACAGACCATCCTCAACTTTGACATGACTAGCCTGAATAGTCACATAACTAGATTATCTTGACTTGACTTTTACATGACTATATAACCCTTACATGAACTCTGAAACACTTAAAGGGTTGTCTTGGAATTGAAACATGGCATTTACTTACTTACTGTGGCTTGATAAGGTGCGACTTCAAGTTTCCAGGTAAATTTGGACTAATAGTCTGTATATCAGACCTCCACATTTAACCCGGCTTAATAACTATTATACGTCGACCTTAATTCATGAACATTGACCTTAAATCGTGAACATTGACTCATGACTATGTACTATATAGGGCTGCTCCAGTATCAACTAGTCCCGCAAGTACAGAAGAAATAACTTATCTTGGCTTGGAAAACCATAACTTGGGATATCAGACTGATAAAATACCTGACATAACTGACTTTAAAAGTTGTTATTACATGAAATTATACTGTTCCGGTCCCAGCTTCAAGCCTCCATGGTATACCCGGCTGAGTGGCTCTTATTTCAAGCCTCCATAGTAACCCGGAATATTGGCTCTTATAAACTGGAAACCGTTACTTTTGACTCTTATATGAATATATTTTATATATTTGTTAAAGCATAAGCCATGACAGATATTTGTAATGAATACAATATATAGAACTAAAAATTCAACGCGGACCGCGAAAAGTAAAAAACAAAATACCAAAACATGTTAGAGCATTGATTAATGCCTATGTATTTCACAAATAAAATATCCAGCTAATGTTTTTTTTTTCAAATAAAATGTGTCATTCACCCTTTCGAACTCTGCCTGTAACTCACTAAAGGCGCTATAAATATGTTTTTAAACCATGTAATTTTAAATTTGAGCCTCTCACTGTCTTAACATGTTCCTATATATAATATTTTTCAGTAAGTTTTGTATTAAACAAGTTGCACATCAATATTCTTTTTCAACAAGTATGCATTATTTCATATTCATGTGCACACATCTTATTTTCAATCTCTTTAGCTTCATTTTGATTTTGTTTTCAATCTCCAATGTTGGCTCTATCAGTTATAGATGAAGAGAAATAAAGTGCAAACATGTGGTAGAAGACATATACAACAAAACTTATATTACCCATAACCTTATAAGTCTGCAAAGAACAACCAAAAATCTTAAAATAAAGGGAAACTTGGTAGCACAGACGTATGATCATGTCAAGCACACCACTTCTTAAGATAACCTGAAGAGTAATAGACATTTTTCATTTTGTTAAATGGTTCTTTTTGCCCAATTATAATAATAGAAGAGCCAAGTTTCTCTACAAAGCACTGCCAGCAAAGAATCTTGCCTTATTATGTCAACAAAATAATCAAGGTGTTCACGGTAATGTGAATCTACAAAAGAAGGTATCATTTCAAAATAACTTAAGCGACCAAATTCTTCCATATGACGAAAATATGTTATCCAAGAGTCCAAGGATTTAGGAACAGAAGAAGCATTTCTGCCAAGTGCTTCAGAGAAAATTCTTTGTGAAATAAAGGGTTATAATAAGGTAACTTCTTTCCCAAAATATCTACAAAAATTCAAGGACCATGGGGAGTGTATGACCCAGTTCGGAAATGAACATACTGGAGCTTGGGTAGGTACAACACAACAGTTAAAGATGGTTTCATACTTAGAGCAGTGGAGGCACTGACACCCTGCCAAAAACACAACAAATAAATAACAATAGAAGAAGTTAGTAGAACATTAATTCCAATGTTTTTCCCCAGACAAAAAATAAGAGCTTTAATGCATGGACCGCAAGAACCTACTTGTAACACCCCGCCTAATTATTTCTAGAATTTATAAAATCAGAGTAAAATTTTTTGTTTTTTATTTTCGAAAAACTCTTAAACTTTATTTTCGAAAATACTCATACTAACTTGCGGGATGCTACTAACTTAAACTCTTTCTCATGCAGACGTAAATAAATACATGCAACCTAATCAAATCCGTTATATAAAGGTACCACGGAGATAAAGGCATTATACATGCATAAGTCTGATAATCTCATAATACATACTAAGTCTGAAATGTGCGGAAGCTGAAACATAATATGTCTACGCATAGTAATGATAGTACATGTTCAATAAATGACATGCAGATGCGTTACAAAAAGACTGCTAATGACCACGACCACCACTGAAATCTCACGCGCCACGCGCCGCTCCGTCACCTGAAAAACGTAGTGGGGGCGTGAGCAAAACCACTATGCTCCGCAAAGACCAGTACTTAATTATATAGCATCGTTAATAACAATATCATGACTTTAAGTATATAAGAACTGATCTGAACTGAAACTGTAACTAGGGCAACTGATGGTCATAAAGACCCTGGGGCTTAAAAGCCAATCATGTGCACACTCCGGGGGATCATTAAGGCCAATTAAGGCCTCCCTCAGAATCACGGGGGATCATTAAGGCCCGCCACGGCCTCCCTCATGATGATCTAACTATTTCTCATACATACCTCGGACATGGTACGGAAATTAAAGATGATGTATAACCCGTACGTGACCCCCACCTGATAACTGCTACTGCTAGGCAAGTGCTGACTGACTGGTAGCTGTCGGAGGCTCGGCTCTCCTTAAGCTACATAAATATTTGAGCAAAATGTACTAAGTACTAAGCTCAAATAAAAACTTGATTCTTATTATTAATAGATCTTACTCGGTTCTCTCGCTCGATTAAAATATCATTTAATCTGGATTTAGATGCTTTGAGCTATTCTGAAAAGATTTGTTGACTTGAGGCGTTCTAGAGTTCTCTGAAATATTTCTAAGTCTGGTCTGCTTATCTGATTTATTTGATCTAACTTATCTGACTGATCTGATCTTATTTATCTGACTGGGTGCAACTCGACTTAATCGTGGTCCGGGTGCATACGCACGGACACGACATCAGCCGACGCACAACTTTTCTACTCGGATCTAGAGTTCATCCGGACTGACCGAAAAAGGCCAAACTAGGGTTCTCTACTCAACCGGCTATCTATCCCGGTTCAAGTCAAAACTCAAACTTTAAGTTCAACTCGATTTCTAGTGATTTTAGCCAAGTCTCAACCGGATAAATTCTAAGGTTTTCACCAAAGCAGCTAAAGTTCCGAATTTGTAGGCATACCAAACAACCTCTAAAAATTATGAAATTTAAACCACGTTATACTCAGCATTTATAGGATTTTTTGTGAAAGTTGCATCGAATTCCGAGGTCTTATCATATTTCTCATAAATCGGGCATTTCAGCTACATATTCAAAAATCCAGTTAACATACTAAACGAGCACCAAAAATTACGAAATTAAAACCTAGGCCTCAAGTCAGCTATACAAATTTATCATATTTATTTCGACATTTTAACGCGTTTATCGAAAAATATCAATTTATTCGCTTTAAGCTCGTATGTACCGATCAACTCAAATCAACATCTCATTAATTTTATCTCGTATTTATCATCAATTTATTCCATATATTTCAAGCTTTAGCCAATATACCTCAAATGCTCGAACAAAAAGCGGATCGACTAGGGAAATGGAAGAAAAATGGAGCAAGAATCCGGTCGGTTCTGACCGGTCCAACTAGGGGTTGCTTAGACCGGATTTTTGGGGCTGTGGCAGCAAACCGGGTCGGTTCTCACGGATCTGGACTGCTGGACCCGGGTTTGAGGTGGATCTGAGGAGCTGATGGGTCGGAAATGGTGATGGGCTCGATTTTTAAGCTGGTTCGGGTCTGAGCTATGTTGGTCGCCGGGTCTGGACTGCTCAGTCACGGGCAGTGTGAAGGAGCTTGGTCTGGTCGGAGCGACGCGGCGGAGCTGCTGGTTCGTCGGGAAGGAGGACGCCGAAAATGGAAGCTCGCCGAAAACGCGAGCTGGGGGTCACCGGCGCGACAGGAAGCTGTGGGTTTGGTCGGAGGACGCGCGAGTTGCTCGGTCACGGCTTGCCTGGACGTGGTCTCGAGCTCGCCGGGAAGGTCGTGAACTCGCCGGAAAACGGAGCTGGAGGAGCTGCGGGCTGGACGGGTCTTGAGCTGCGGGCTTGGTCCTAGTCGTGAGCTCGTGGTGGCGTGGAGTTGTGGCTGGGCTGAGGTCGCACAACTCGGTTGAGGCTGGACAGAGATGCGAGCTCGCGTGGAGTGGAGCTGCTCGCCGGAAAACGGGCGGTGGTCGGCCGGAAATGGTGGTCAAGCCATGGGAAAGCTTATGTTCTTGGCTTGAGAAGGTGGGTCTTTGATTTCAAAAGCTAGCTCTTTGAACAAGCTAAGACATGGTGTGGATTTTTGGACTGGATCTTAGAATTGGAGATGGTGATGGTGTTTGGATCTTGAAATGAAGGTGGTGAAGATGGATGAATAGTAACTTGGGGGCTAGGGTTTCTTGTTGTTGTGTTGGGAGACATGGGGACATGATATTTATAGGAGGGTGGGGAGCTTAGGGTTTTGATCTTGTTGGGATTAGTATCGGGCCTAATAGCTTGGGCTCGATTTAGGAGAATAAATACCGTTACTTGGACCGAATAAATAATGTCGGGCTCGATAATATAATTGCTACTAGGCTCGATTATTAAAAATACTACTTGGGCTTGAAAATAAATAAATATGCAATTAATATTAATAAATCTCCGCATAATTAAAATAATACTAATTTCGATAAATAAGTCGAGCTACTAATATAATTTTAGTCCGGGGTGTTACAATCTATCCTCCTTATAACATTTCCGTCCCCGGAAATGACAAAACTAAACATAAGGCCAACTCGACTAAAACTAGAAACTGAAAATACATAATACGATACTACTAATCAGAACTGGAAATCTGGATAGCGAGCTCGAATCTCATCCTCTCGCTCCCACGTGGCCTCAGCCTCGCCGTGGCGAGTCCACTGGACTCGAACGAGCACTACATCTCTGCTCCTCAGCTGCTGAACCTTTCGGTCCAGAATAGCAATCGGCTGCACCTCGTACGTCAGGTCCTGCCCGACGTCAAGCTCACTGTAACTCAACACGTGCGCTGGGTCATACACTTAATCCTTCAGCATCGAAACGTGGAAGACGTTGTGCACACCCGAAAGCTCGGGTGGCAACGCCAACCGGTATGCGGCCTCACCCACTCGCTCGAGGATCTCGAATGGGCCTAAGAAACGGGGCTGCAGCTTCTCCCTCTTCCCGAAGCGAACCACGCCTCTCAAATGCGTGATCTTCAGGAATGCCTTATCTCCCTTCTCGAACTGGATATCTCGTCTACGCTGGTTAGCGGAACGCTTCTGTCGATCCTGTGCCACCTTCTCCACCGTGTCCTCGATCAGCTTCGGACCGAGAACCTGCCGTTCGCCGACCTCATCCCAATAAAGGGGTGATCGGCACTTGCGACCGTACAACGCCTCGTACGGTGCCATCCTGATCGACGCCTGATAACTGTTGTTGTACGCGAACTCAATCAACGGCAACAACTCCTCCCATGAACTACCACGGTCCAGAACACATGCTCGAAGCATGTCCTCGAGTGACTGGATGGTCCGCTCCGACTGCCCGTCGGTCTGCGGGTGGAAAGCGGTACTGAACCTCAACTGCGTCCCCACGGCCTCGCTGAGGCTCTTCCAGAACTGACTGGTAAAACGGGGATCTCGATCTTACACGATGACCTTGGCGACTCCATGAAGTCGCACTACCCTGCGGATATAGATTGTCGCGAGCTGGTCCATGGACATCGTCATCCGCACGGGCAAAAAATGAGCCGTCTTCGTCAGTCGGTCCACAACTACCCAAACCGCATCATGCTGCTCCCTCGATTTGGGTAGTCCCGTAACGAAATCCATGGTAAGCTCTTCCCACTTCCACAGTGGGATCTCCAAGGGCTGCACTAAACCCGGTGGAAACTTGTGCTCGGCTTTCACCTGCTGGCAAACCAAGCACTTCTTCACAAACTCAGCAACATCTCTCCTTATGCCCCTCCACCAAAACAACCCTTTCAGGTCGTGGTACATCTTGGTGCTGCCGGGGTGCGCCAAATAGGGTGCACTGTGAGCCTCGGTCAAGATCTCCTTCCTCAGGGCCTCAACATTCGGCACAACGAGCCTTCCCTTATACTCCAAGGCACCATCCGCGCCTCGGTAAAACCCCTCTACGCCCTCGGCAACAGCCTTCGCCCTCATGGAATGGACGAACTCATCAACGGACTGATCTCTCCGAACTCGATCTCGGAGCATGGGCCACACTCTCATTGACTGAACACCTCCTACGACAGGCATCGTAGGAAGTGAGTCGACGACGTCTAACTGCATCCGAGCGAACTCTCGAAGGAGCTGACTCTGCTGGGTGATCATGCAAGTCAACTCGCCCCTCGCCTTTCGGCTAAGGGCATCAGCTACCACGTTCGCCTTCCCCGGATGATACTGAATGGTGCAATCATAATCCTTCACTAGCTCCAACCATCGCCTCTAGCGCATGTTCAGCTCCTTCTGCGTGAAGATGTACTGCAGACTCTTGTGATCGGTGTAGATCTCGCACAGACCACCATACAAATAGTGCCTCCAAATATTGAGTGCGTGGACTACGGCCGCCAACTCAATGTCATGAGTCGGGTAGTTCTCCTCGTGGGGCTTCAGCTGTCGCGAAGCGTATGCGACAACCTTGCCCTCCTGCATCAGCACGCACCCAAGTCCCTGCTTCGAAGCATCACTATAGATAGTGAAACCCCGTGTAGAGTCCGGAATAGTCAGCACGGGTACCGTAGTTAACCTCCTCTTGAGCTCCTGAAAGCTCGACTCTCAACGGCTACTCCAATCGAACTTAGTCCCTTTTCTCGTCAAGCGTGTCAAAGGTAGGGCTATCTTCGAAAACCCCTCAATGAACCTCCTGTAGTAGCCTGCTAACCCGAGAAAACTCTGTATCGTAACAGACCTCGGTACTGACCAGTTCCTCACTACCTCGATCTTCCCGGGATCGACCTCAATGCCCTCGGCTGTAACAATGTGACCGAGAAATGCCACTCGATCGAGCCAAAACTCGCACTTCGAGAACTTAGCGTACAGTCTCTCCCGCCTAAGAGTCTCCAACACGATCCTCAAATGCTCCTCGTGCTGGGTTGTGCTCCTCGAGTAGACCAAAATTTCATCTATGAAGACAATGACAAACTAGTCCAAGAATGGGTGGAAGACACGGTTCATGAGATCCATGAATACCGCCGGCGCATTGGTCAAGTCGAACGGCATCACGACAAACTTATAGTGACCGTATCGGGTACGAAACGCGGTCTTCGCCACGTCAGACTCCCGAATACTCAACTGATGGTAACCCGAACGAAGATCTATCCGGGAAAACACACGGGCACCTCTCAGCTGGTCGAATAAGTCCTCTATCCTGGGGAGTGGATACTTGTTCTTCACCGTCAACCGGTTCAAGTCCCGATAGTCGATGCACATGCGCAGTGTCCCGTCCTTCTTCTTCACAAAGAGGACAGGTGCTCCCTAAGGTGAAACGCTCAGCCGAATGAAGCCGAGACCCAACAACTCTTGAATCTGAGCCTTCAACTCCTGAAGCTCCTTCGGCGCCATACGATACGGCGCTTTTGACACTGGCCCAGCTCCAGGCAGCAGGTCGATCGTGAACTCCACCTGACGGCTAGGTGGTCCTCCCGGTAGCTGATCCGGAAAGACTTCCACAAAATCTCTCACTACGGGTACATCTCCGGGCATGCGCTCCTCCGAAGGTTCCCCGAGTATAGTGACTAGATAGCCCTGACAATCCTCCCTCTGTAGGCACTTAGTCGCCTTCGCCATGGAAATGATATGCGGTAAAGTCCTCGTCCTCGTCCCGAAGAATGTGATGTGGTCTCCATCGGCTAAGTGCAACGTCACCTCTCTATCACGGCATCGGATGTCTGCGTGATATCACTCCAACCAATCCATGCCGAGAATAAGGTCAAAGTCCCTCATCTCGATCACGAATGCGTCTACCTCTAGAGTTCTGCCTCCAATACACATGCTAAGGTTCTTGGCCAGGGAACTCGTGACTATCTTCCTCCCCGAAGCTAGGCTGATCTCGAGGGGGTCGACGTCACTCACACCCTGAACCCCTATGGCCTCTAGACACTTGGTCGAGACAAACGAATGTGTCGCCCCGGTATCGAACAAAGCAAAGACAGGTACATCGAGTAAAAAGAGCATGCCAGACATGGTACCTGGCTGCTCGGCGGCCTGCTCCTGGTCAAGTGCGTAAATGCGGGCAGGTGCACCTCGAGGTGGGTGCTGAGCTGGCTGTCTCGGTGCTGGCTGCCTATGAGCTGGCGGTCTCTGGCCCTGCTAAGGCTGTGGGCGATCTGGGCAGTCTGCGATCCTATGACCGGGCATGCGGCAACGATAGCAAATGTCCTGCCCAGCTAGGCACTCTCCCCGGTGGGCGCGCTGACAAGTAGCGCAAATAGCTGGGGGCTGCAGGACCGGTGGTGCTGCCTGAGCTGGGGCTCCTGGTCGACGGTTCCTCTTATCGTCGTGACCTCTCCACTTCCTCTTGTGTCGGTGCTGCGCCTGCTGAGGTGGCGCTGGCAGGGCTGGCTGGATGGCAGCTGGCTGTCTGGCTAGTGGTGCCACTTGAGCTACTGGCTGTGCAGGAGTGTCTAGCAACTGGGATGCCTCAATCTGCTGAGCCCGCTCAACGGTCTCAGCATAAGTCAAATAGCCATGGCTGGCTACGAGCACTCGAAGGTCTCTGGTCAGGCCATTGCGGAAACGGGAGGCCTTCTTGTCGTCGGTGTCCACAAGGTGGCGTGCAAAGGCGCTCTTACGAGCGAACTCCCGCTCGTACTCCTCAACCGAGCGGTCTCCCTGAAGCAAGTCATAGAACTCTCGCTCCATCCTCTCGCGAAAGTGGCGAGGGTAGTACTTGGCCTCCAAAATCCCCTTAAGCTGATCCCAAGTCAGCTGGTCTCGCTCGTCAGCTGTCCTGAGACGCCAGTAGTCGTCCCACCAGTCTCCGGCCGCACCCTCTATCTGAAACTCGGCACAAGAGACCATGTGCTGGTCGGATATGCCCATCATCCGGAAAATACGATCCATCTTGCGGATCCAGTCTCCGACGGCCAACGGGCCCTCCTCTCCAGTGAAGACCGGAGGGGCGTAAGTCCGGAACTGGGCTGCGACTACTTACTGATCCCGCTCTGCGGGTGGGGCTCTACGGGCCGGCATTCTGAATAGCCAAATAACAACTTGATTAGTATAGCCAATTAATAAATAGCCACACTACTTGACGAATTTAAGTAATTTACCGAAAACACCTAGCTTGGCTAGAGTTCCAGTTTCTGCTTAACTCTACTGATTCTAGTTCAAATTCTGATAAAGTCTAGAGTTGGACTTAGATAAACTTTCTATAATTTTGTCTAAAGTTCTCTTTCTAGTCGGAGGATAGATGGCCCCTAAGGTTTCTTACTATAGTCTCATGCACTTGCAGAAATTTAAAAACTTAGGTGACTTACCTCGGAGTCGGCACGGCGTGAGCGTGGCGTGGTCATTCTTTTCTAAACCTTTTAAGTATACAGAACCACAAAGTGGCTCTGATACCAACTGTAACACCCCGCCTAATTATTTCTAGAATTTATAAAATCAGAGTAAAATTTTTTGCTTTTTATTTTCGAAAAACTCTTAAACTTTATTTTCGAAAATACTCATACTAACTTGCGGGATGCTACTAACTTAAACTCTTTCTCATGCAGACGTAAATAAATACATGCAACCTAATCAAATCCGTTATATAAAGGTACCACGAAGATAAAGGCATTATACATGCATAAGTCTGATAATCTCATAATACATACTAAGTCTGAAATGTGCGGAAGCTGAAACATAATATGTCTACGCATAGTAATGATAGTACATGTTCAATAAATGACATGCAGATGCGTTACAAAAAGACTGCTAATGACCACGACCACCACTAAAATTTCACGCGCCACGCGCCGCTCTGTCACCTGAAAAACGTAGTGGGGGCGTGAGCAAAACCACTATGCTCCGCAAAGACCAGTACTTAATTATATAGCATCGTTAATAACAATATCATGACTTTAAGTATATAAGAACTGATCTGAACTGAAACTGTAACTAGGGCAACTGATGGTCATAAAGATCCTGGGGCTTAAAAGCCAATCATGTGCACACTCCGGGGGATCATTAAGGCCAATTAAGGCCTCCCTCAGAATCACGGGGGATCATTAAGGCCCGCCAAGGCCTCCCCCATGATGATCTAACTATTTCTCATACATACCTCGAACATGGTACGGAAATTAAAGATGATGTATAACCAGTACATGACCCCCACCTGATAGCTGCTACTGCTAGGCAAGTGCTGACTGACTGGTAGCTGTCGGAGGCTCGACTCTCCTTAAGCTACATAAATATTTGAGCAAAATGTACTAAGTACTAAGCTCAAATAAAAACTTGATTCTTATTATTAATAGATCTTACTCGGTTCTCTCGCTCGATTAAAATATCATTTAATCTGGATTTAGATGCTTTGAGCTATTCTGAAAAGATTTGTTGACTTGAGGCGTTCTAGAGTTCTCTGAAATATTTCTAAGTCTGGTCTGCTTATCTGATTTATCTGATCTAACTTATCTGACTGATCTGATCTTATTTATCTGACTGGGTGCAACTCGACTTAATCGTGGTCCGGGTGCATACGCACGGACACGACATCAGCCGACGCACAACTTTTCTACTCGGATCTAGAGTTCATCCTGACTGACCGAAAAAGGCCAAACTAGGGTTCTCTACTCAACCGGCTATCTATCCCGGTTCAAGTCAAAACTCAAACTTTAAGTTCAACTCGATTTCTAGTGATTTTAGCCAAGTCTCATCCGGATAAATTCTAAGGTTTTCACCAAAGCAGCTAAAGTTCCGAATTTGTAGGCATACCAAACAACCTCTAAAAATTATGAAATTTAAACCACGTTATACTCAGCATTTATAGGATTTTTCGTGAAAGTTGCATCGAATTCCGAGGTCTTATCATATTTCTCATAAATCGGGCATTTCAGCTACATATTCAAAAATCCAGTTAGCATACTAAACGAGCACCAAAAATTACGAAATTAAAACCTTGGCCTCAAGTCAGCTATACGAATTTATCATATTTATTTCGACATTTTAATGCGTTTATCGAAAAATATCAATTTATTCGCTTTAAGCTCGTATGTACCGATCAACTCAAATCAACATCTCATTAATTTTATCTCGTATTTATCATCAATTTATTCCATATATTTCAAGCTTTAGCCAATATTCCTCAAATGCTCGAACAAAGAGCGGATCGGCTAGGGAAATGGAAGAAAAATGGAGCAAGAATCTGGTCGGTTCGGATCGGTCCAACTAGTGGTTGCTTGGACCGGATTTTTGGGGCTGTGGCAGCAAACCGGGTCGGTTCTCACGTATCTGGACTGCTGGACCCGGGTTTGAGGTGGATCTGAGGAGCTGGTGGGTCGGAAATGGTGCTGGGCTTGATTTTTAAGCTGGTTCGGGTCTGAGCTATGTTGGTCGCCGGGTCTGGACTGCTCAGTCGCGGGCAGTGTGAAAGAGCTTGGTCTGGTCGGAGCGACGCGGCGGAGCTGCTGGTTCGTCGGGAAGGAGGACGCCGAAAATGGAAGCTCGCCGGAAACGCGAGCTGGGGGTCACCGGCGCGATAGGAAGCTGTGGGTTTGGTCGGAGGACGCGCGAGTTGCTCGGTCGCGGCTTGCCTGGACGTGGTCTCGAGCTCGCCGGGAAGGTCGCGAACTCGCCGAATAACGGAGCTGGAGGAGCTGCGGGCTGGACAGGTGGCATGGAGTTGTGGCTGGGCTGAGGTCGCACAACTCGGTTGAGGCTGGACAGAGATGCGAGCTCGCGTGGAGTGGAGCTGCTCGCCGTAAAACGGGCGGTGGTCGGCCGAAAATGGTGGTCAAGCCATGGGAAAGCTTATGTTCTTGGCTTGAGAAGGTGGGTCTTTGATTTTAAAAGCTAGCTCTTTGAACAAGCTAAGACATGGTGTGGATTTTTGGACTAGATCTTCGAATTGGAGATGGTGATGGTGTTTGGATTTTGAAATGAAGGTGGTGAAGATGGATGAATAGTAACTTGGGGGCTAGGGTTTCTTGTTGTTGTGTTGGGAGACATAGGGACATGATATTTATAGGAGGGTGGGGAGCTTAGGGTTTTGCTCTTGTTGGGCTTAGTATCGGGCCTAATAGCTTGGGCTCGATTTAGGAGAATAAATACCGTTACTTGGACCGAATAAATAATGTCGAGCTCGGTAATATAATTGCTACTAGGCTCGATTATTAAAAATACTACTTGGGCTTGAAAATAAATAAATATGCAATTAATATTAATAATTCTCCGCATAATTAAAATAATACTAATTTCGATAAATAAGTCGAGCTACTAATATAATTTTAGTCCGGGGTGTTACACTACTTCTAACAAGTTGCGGAATATTTGTGGACAATAGGCCAGGAGATTCAAAATCAAAACATTTCAAATTATCATGCTATATTATTTTCTAAGAAAATACGTAATTATAACACATAAACTCCCGATTAAGTGTCTTTTTATATTGGAAGTTTTTATTTCTAATTATGTATCGTTTCAGACTATTCTTTTGTAATAGCCCAGCTTCTTGTTATTAAAAGTAATGTATTTTCTTTTATTATTCTCGTTCAGTTTCAGCGTTTAAGTCAATCAAGTTCGACTTTAAGTCGAAAGTCTATTCGGTTGAATTATTAACCGAGTCGAATTCGATAATTAATTTCCGAACCGTTTATTTTATAAACGGACATTATTAATCGGGATTAATTATTAAATGTTAAGAATGTTGGGATTTAATTTCGAGATTAAATTCATGTCTAAGTCTCGGAATTGAAAACCATAGCACGCACGCACGCCGTGCGTTTCCATGCGTAGCGCGCGCGTGATGACGGATCGTGTTTTTATCTATACGTGGGTTGTGAATAAACGCGCACTAGGGCCTTCTTTCATCCACGATAGGTGTATCTAACAGATGCACTATCGGCCTTCTCCTAGACACTTTGACTTCAAGACTCTCTAATGGCCTTCTCTCCGACACTGTATGTAAACACGCACTAACGGCCTTGTTTAAACACACGTGAGAACAACAGTTCCCCCTCACAATTGGCTCACCAATTCAAGACTCAACATTAAACTCTATTAATTGTGGAGAGTACATGGGGTATTTATAGGTGCATAAAATAAATCTAAGACTAAATAAACGGCTTCGGATTTCCTGCAACACATTTGCTATGCCATTTCCTGTTCCATTAATTATGGAGTGACACCTGTACATTTTAGTAACTAATATGTTGTTCCATAAAAAAATATAGATTTAACATTAACGCCGTCAAACTCCCGTTAACTTAAAGGAGGGAGAAAACAGTGAAAACACTAAATGAATAAATTAATGCACCATCTACCATATATTTTTTATTTCTCCCCAACTAAAATTACTGCTCACTTTTTCTTTTCAGTCAACTCCTTGAAGAAAATAGAGAAGTAAAAAAAAACAAAAAAAAAAAACATTCACAAATCATCAACTCTACCCATCATTCTCGTTTCATCCTAATGCAAGAATTGAGAAACTCTTTAATGATTAAATATTGTTCCAAGTTTTTCTTGAGAAAATGGGTGTTCTGGATCTATAAAGCAAGAATTTTAAAGAAAGAAGATAAAAGCTAAAAATAAATTAGTTATGATCAAATTTTAATTGCCTTTATTTTGTGTTTAATCATATTGTTTCTATTGTAGGTTGTTATTCTGGATCTTTGTAGAGAATGTTGATTTTGAAGAAACAAGACTAAAGGTAAAGCAAATAAGCTAGCATCATTTATTATTATTATTATTATTATTATTATTATTATTATTATTATTATTATTATTATTATTATTATTATTATTATTTAACTTTTCTTGTTTCTACATATAGGTTGCTCTTTGTATATAATCTTTGTTACATGTTTTTGGATTTTGAATTTATTTTGTAAAACTTTAGAGGAATGGTGTTGTAGATTCACAAGTAACAACAGTGGTACAAGCGGTATGAGATCAAATCAATACAGTTGTTTTAATTTACTTTCTGGAAGTATTATATTTCTTAGTGTCACATTAGAAATTAAGCACAATAAATCCCTTGAATTTTGTATTAACTATATTATTAATTGTAGTTAAAAATATAATTTATGAATATCAATATGAGAAAAGAAAAAGGAAATGCAATGATCAAAATGAATGTTACCAGTATGATCAAAGAAATAGAAAACAAGATTTTTTTTTCTACTAAAAAAAATAAGATGCTAATAAAAATATTGAAGTTTCTTCTAAATCTCGAACTCCTTGTGCATCAATACTTCCAACAACATGTTAAATGTTGCTGTTCTTCATATGTGATACTCTTTGTCTGACTCTTGGAAGGATTTTTGCATCTTGGAAGGGTTTTGGGACTGAAATATTTGGGTCTGGGGCTGTATAATTGGAATATATAAGTTAATAAACAATTAAATCTATATTCTTTGCTTAGATGCTATATGAAAAGATTAACAATGTGAATGATTGATACCTGTAGCATATTTGACCAATCACTCTTGTCATGTTTATAATTTGTGGGAAAAATGTGTGGGGCAGCAACTTGCTGGTTAATCCATGGAGTTGTTAACTATACAGACAAGTATCTAAGTTAGATAGATCAATACATATATAGTAATATTGCTTCATCACTCAGTTAATGGAGTTATTCTAATCTAATATCATACTTGTTTTTATTTATTTTGGTAATGTGTATGAGAATGAAGATTTATCAATGGGAGAATCCATACTCCAACCACACATAGAGACAATGAAGAAGAATGAAAAAACGATAAAATAAACTTAATTTGGTTAAAACACAATAAGTAAAATTAAATAACACTTGACCTGAAAATGTTGCACAGGAGTTGAATGAGCAGGAACTATTCTTGACTGGAGACAAACATTCGCGTTGATGCTACTTGAGTTAGCTCCAAGATTCTACAAATAAAAAATTTATCAACTTCATGAAAATGAAAAGAAAAAAGTAAAAACAAAATATGATATGTCTTCTGATTTAAATTCTTATAAAATAATTACAACACTAACATTTTCTTGTGGTAGACTTGATGAAGAAACTCCAGTACACTTTGTTTTCTTTTTAGAGGCCTTCTCTAGCCCACCTTTTGGTCTTTTTCCTGACCTCACTCTTGATTGTTTGCTTTTCCACCCTTTTATTTTAATATCATTATTTGAACTCCTTTGAATGTTCTCCATATGCATTGTTTCACCAGTATTTCCATCTCGTACTCTACTTGTGAATGCTTGGCTCACAACATCATTTGGAGAAACTACGGGCGTTGCTCTATTTTCCAGTTTCCCATCAACATTTTCAATCATCTTGAGTAGAGCATGTTTTGCCATTTCATATGTTTCTCCACTCAATGCAGCTTTGGTGGCCAGTTGGTTGTACAACATACACAGTTCTTTATAGCGCTCTCCAATCATCATTTTATCATTTAACACTTGCAATTCATAAGTCTCATGCCTCGATTCGTATATACAGGACAAATTCTTAGTTGCTCCTTTTTTTGCTTTTCTCGTCCACCTCTTTTTAATGTAGAGCTCAGGAATTCTTACGATGTTTCTGGTCGTAAGCACTTTGAGAGCATGGGCACACAAAATTCCGACAAACTCAAATTTGCAACAGCTACATGATACTGTGCATTCTAATGAGTCATATACAACAGTGTTTTGATACCTCTTCCTGAAACATGTGATTTTGTAATCATATTTTGCACCAAACTCTGAAGAAAGCTCAATAGTTGAATCGTGTGCCTTACACAACTCAATTTGAAATAATTTAAAGACTTCATGTGTGTACACCGTTGATGCATGCTTCAGAATTTGTACAGGAAACGAGGGTGTCGGAGTGCTTTGACTTGTTCTTAAGTCTGCTTTCAGCTCTTCATATCGACGATCATCAATCAATCGACTAAAATGCCGAAAAAATTGCAGTAAGTTATGCTTATAATTTACGTACCTCCTCAAAGAACTATTCATGCTCTCACTACGTTGAGTAGTAGTCATATCAGCACAAAATGTTTTTCGTCCATATACTAGTGCCCATTTCTCTTTTATACTGAACATTCTTTTTAACCACTCATTATTCTGGAGACCATATTTATTTAACATGTCATTCCATGCATTTATGAAATCTTCTTCATCTTCCCAATCATATATACAAGAACTGAAATCCTTGGAGAAGTCTTTAAAGCTCGCGAACACACTACTAAGGTGGATTGCTGCATTTTGATATATGTGCCATATGCACAAACGATGATATGTCTCAGGCCATTTATGTGCTAATGCTTTTGCCATTGCTGCATCTTGATCCGTAAGAATAGTTACAGGCTTTTTACCAGACATAGTTTTAGCAAAAGTATCAAAGAGCCACATAAAAGTTTGAGCAGTTTCATCATATAACAATGCTGCTCCAAAAATGATAGTTTGCTTATGGTGGTTGACACCAACAAAGAGTGCAAATGGTCTCCCTTCTTTGTTTTTCCTGTAAGTAGTATCAAAACATACAACATCTCCAAAATGCATGTAGTCGACCATCATTTGCCCATCTGCCCAAAAAACATTTGTTATCATATCATCACTATCAACTTGAATCGCATGAAAGAAATTTGGGTCTTCAACCTGTTTTTGTTGCAAATATTCAAGCACTCCTCCTGTGTCCCCCACTCTCATTTCTACAGTTCTCTTTGTACGCAAGTAGTTCTTGTAGTCCTCCATGATGAATCCAACATTCTCACGCCCTCCTGCTTGACGAGCCATATAGTCTAAACCGGCTTTTGGCGGTATCCCTGAAATATCTATACTTTCAATTTGTGCAGCCTGTGCTGCAGTGATATGTCTATGGGACCTCAACATATGGCATTTATTTGGACTAACCAAACCGTGTCCACTATGATCAGAGACAAACTTGACAATCTCATATTTACCTGAACGACGTGAACTGATTTTCATTAATGCGCCACATCCGGTTCTTATTTCTATATGATGAAACTTGACATTCACGACCCTTTTATCTTGTTCCTTTTTACCCTGACATGCACAACAAAATACCCGATCAAGAATCTTGCCATCTTTGTTTTTGTGAGCCGTGTGTCTTCTTATACTAAAACCAGCTAGGCTCGCATATTCATTGTAAAACAGATAAGCATCTTCTTCACTTTCAAACTTCATGCCCAATAATGGAGTTTTTGCTTCTAGACCGACACTCTTTCTTTCAACTGTAGGTTTTTCTGCATGACGTGGTTCAAGTTGTCCATCTCTATTTCCTTCACTTGCGGGGTTTTCACTATATTTGAAATCATAATGTCCATCTCCATCTTCACCATCCACAGACAAGAAGTCATATTGTTTATCTCTGTTTTCTCCATTCTCTATTGGGAAATAATATGATGAGTAATCATCGAACTCAAAATCCAATCTTCGAGAAGGTGCACTTTTACTTTTGTCCATAGCCTTCAGAATAAGTAGGAATATTCATAACACAAGCTTATCAAATTATAACATACATTTGCACAACACTCACTGCAAACATTTTTTTTTTTCTTTTTACAGGTGGATAAAGGAAGGTCAAGTGAGACTCAACTTATAAGCTTGTCCATACAAAAAGAGAGAAGACACAAAGATTCAAAAGGCAGAATAAAAAGTAGACAAGAGTTGTGAATGAATGCCTATCGTTTAAAAAAAAATAAAAAAATATATGCTTTCTTTTGTCTGCACATAGAACAATAACAGGATGAGTACTTGAATATTTCCAAATCATATTGCTTGAATAAGAATGCTTAGACAAAGAAAGCATGATTTTTAAACACTTTAAAAATATTCAAGCACTTCTCTTGTTCTTTTAAGAAATATAACACAGAACAATAATACCAATCTTTGATAAATTCATTCATAATTTTACATTGGCATGAACTTGAATTTTTTTAATGTGGGCGTACCTCGATCGTCTATGAATCCTTGGACATTCACTTTTTTTTTTTCAGATGAGAAACTATCAAATTGTGATTTTAATTTGATTATTTCTCTAATGATACCCTAATGGTGGGAAAGAGTAGTGGTGCACGTTTTTTTCCCAAGAATTTTCTCTCTCTTATAAAGAGTCAAAAGAGAGAATTGACGGACGTTTATATTATTATTAAGGAAATTTTAAATAAAAAAAAAAGTTCCAAAAATTATGGTATTAGTTACTAAAATGTACAGGTGTCACTCCATAATTAATGGAACAGGAAATGGCATAGCAAATGTGTTGCAGGAAATCCGAAGCCTAAATAAACTAGATCTCCTAAATCTTGCAATAATAGAAATCCTAATACTAGAAAGCAATAAAATCCTACTACTACCAAAATACTAATGCTTGGCTTGCACACCAAGCAATTCTAGAATGCTCCAAGTCTTGCGCGCCCCAAACCGTTCGGCCGCCTCTCTTGCGTGCGCGTTCGCGAGTCCTAGTCCTCAGCAGACTCGGCGTCTTGCGCACCGTCTTCATACGCGCACGCTGTCGCGCGTGCTTCCCCCTTGCCACGTCCCGCTTGCGCGTGCATACCCGCCCCCAGAACTCCTACGCCTGTTAGGATTGGGTCGCCCGCGCTTGCCCCGCACTCGCGCGCCGTCGCGCGCCCATCGCCACTGCTGCCCACATCCCGCGCGTCCTTGCCACCTGCGCGAGTGTCGTGCACGCCCGTCATGTCCGTGTCGCTCGTGCCGTCGTCCCGTGCCTCGCGCGTCGCCTCCAGCGCCCATGCATCCCGATCCTCTACCGCGCACCCGCGTACGCCCGACACCACCCGCGTGCCGCTAACCTCCGTTGCTGACTCGTCCGATGCGCACCATCGTGCTTTGCTCGCGTCCGGCATCTCGACGTCGCTCGCACGTGCACCGTCTCGACCCTTCGACCCTTTGCGCGCATCACAGCACGATGCGCGTTCTTCGCCCGTGCTCGCACTCTCGTCGCCAACCGACCTCAAGTGCTCGCCCGTTTCCTTTAGCTCTCCCGACGGCCATGGATCCCAACCATCCAACCCAATACAATCACCAGCTCGCCATATCCAACCATCCTCCAATCTTTGCCTACCTCCCCTTCGAGCCTCAATCTTGCGAACTCGCCTTTTCCTCGCACAAGGCTTGCACTAACACTTCCCTTCTTTAGCCTTCGCCTTGTCTTTCCTTCGAGCTCGTTTGGTTTTGCGTCTCTTAGGCTTAAGTTTAGCTCGTGGACCACATCCTTTCGGCCAATCCCTCACACATGATGGCCGGTAAATAGGACTAGATGGCTCTTCCAACATATTTTGTAGCCAAATATCGAGACCATCGCCACCTTCATCCTCCGACTCGCCTGGGTTGATGACCACTTCCGTATCATTCCCCTCCTCTTCGAGACTTTCCTTGTCCTCAAGGATTAGAAAATTCAGCGCTCCTTCATCTTCATGGTCATGAGCATCGATCACCATTGCTTCTCGGGCCTCTACGAGTTGTCGCTCGTATTCTTCTATGTTCCTTCGCTCATGAAACTCATCTAGATATGTTTTCTCCCATGGTGTGAGCTCTCTTTCCAAACCTGCCAACATCTCAAGGTCTTCCCAATCTAACTCATCCAATGGTGGGTAAGACATATTTTATTTTTTTTTTTACTCTAAAAATTCGAAAAACAATTCGAACCCAAAAATAAAAAATAAAAAATAAAACAAGAAGAAATTCGGCCCCTCAACAAAAGGTAATAACCGAAACAAAAAATCAAACAAAGGACTAACAAGATGACACTTTTTTTTAAGACTCAAATTCGAAAAATAAAAGGGAAAATTCGAACCAAAATTCGAATCCCAAAAAAATAAAAAGAAATTCGGCCCCTCAGCACAAGGCAAATCGAAAAAAAAAAAAAGAAAAAAGATAGATAGATAACAACACGATCAACACCTCTCAATGAAAGCACCAATGATGACGGATCGTGTTTTTATCTATACGTGGGTTGTGAATAAACGCGCACTAGGGCCTTCGTTCATCCACGATAGGTGTATCTAACAGATGCATTATCGGCCTTCTCCTAGACACTGTGACTTCAAGACGCTATAATGGCCTTCTCTCCGACACTGTATGTAAACACGCACTAACGACCTTGTTTAAATACACGTAAGAACAACAGTTCCCCCTCACAATTGGCTCACCAATTCAAGACTCAACATTCAACTCTACTAATTGTGGAGAGTACATGGGGTATTTATAGGCGCATAAAATAAATCTAAGCCTAAATAAACTAGATCTCCTAAATCTTGCAATAATAGAAATCCTAATACTAGAAAGCAATAAAATCCTACTACTACCAAAATACTAATGCTTGGCTTGCACCCCAAGCAATTCTAGAATGCTCCAAGTCTTGTGCGCCCCAAACCATTCGGCCGCCTCTCTTCCCGCTTGCCGCGTCCCGCTTGCGCGTGCATACCCGCGCCCAGCACTCCTACGCCTGTTAGGATTGGGTCGCCCGCGCTTGCCCCGCACTCGCGCGCCGTCACGCGCCCATCGCCACTGCTGCCCACATCCTGCACGTCCTTGCGACCTGCGCGAGTGCCGCGCACGCCTCTCATGTCCGTGCCGCTCGTGCCATTGTCCCGTGCCTCGCGCGTCGCCTCCAGCGCCCATGCGTCTCGATCGTCTACCGCACACCCGCGTACGCCCGACACCACTCGCGTGCCGCTAACCTCCGTTGCCGACTCGTCCGATGCGCACCATCGTGCTTTGCTCGCGTCCAGCATCTCGACGTCGCTCGCCCGTGCACCGTCTCGACCCTTCGATCCTTTGCGCGCATCATGGCACGATGCGCGTTCTTCGCCCGTGCTCGCACCCTCGTCGCCAACCGACCTCAAGTGCTCGCCCGATTCCTTTAGCTCTCCCGACGGCCATGGATCCCAACCATCCAACCCAATACAATCACCAGCTCGCCATATCCAACCATCCTCTATTCTTTGCCTACCTCCCCTTCGAGCCTCCATCTTGCGAACTCGCCTTTTCCTCGCACAAGGCTTGCACCAACACTTCCCTTCTTTAGCCTTTGCCTTGTCTTTCCTTCGAGCTCGTTTGGTCTTGCGTCTCTTAGGCTTAAGTTTAGCTCGTGGACCACATCCTTTCGGCCAATCCCTCACACATGATGGCCGGTAAATAGGACTAGACGGCTCTTCCAACATATTTTCTAGCCAAATATCGAGACCATCGCCACCTTCATCCTCCGACTCGCCTGGGTTGATGACCACTTCCGTATCAGCGCGCGGTACTAAGCTACCGCCTATCATTAACTTATATTAAGCTAAACATCATGATCAATGCTAAGCAACCCAAAGCCCATATCCTTAATAATTGCCGTGGGGAATTTTCACCAAGGATAAATCTTGGTGCAAGTTGTGTGGTGACTCACCTACTAGCTTGTAACACATGGCCCAAGCATAGCCTACGTGGGATGACTAAGCACGTGCATGCGCGCCACATCGGGTGATGACTAAGCCGACCACAAGCCACCTCAATACACGGCCGAGACATGTGGCATCATGGGAGAATTCATCATCTTTCACCTCCTTTGACCCAAGTTAATCCCAACAATTTTTACCTCTTTTTAAATAGCCATAGCCGTGAGTTTTTCCATGTATTTTGATGCAAAATCGAGACCTATATCAGCCTATAAACTGAGAGAAAGTAGTGAGAAAAATTAAGGGAAAAATCATACAATAATCCCCAAGAATAACCGAAGCTAAGGAGGAGCACACGCACAAGCATTCGAGTACCGAACACGCACGCAAGTCGCCGTGCATTTCTCGAGCAGTTCAAAGGGTATACTCCCTTATATCCTCTTTTCATATATTTAAGCTCATAGTAATAAGATCATGTCGATATCATGTTGTTCGATCCAAGTTTTTAGCACCCGGAGGTGCTATATAAGCCCTCCCGAGCGATTTCAAAATCTAACCGGCAAGTCCCGAGCAATTTTCGTATATTTAGTCATTTCAAGTCATTTTATATTCAATCATATGTGGGTTGCCGGAAAAAGTTGTCGGACGGCCAGCGAGAGGCCGACCGTGGTGCCTACCCGCACGCAGCGTGTGCATGGCACGCCCAGCAGTCCCAGCGGGCTCGCAGGCAGCGTGCACACGCCCAGCAGTGGGTGCGCGTAACCGGTGCCCAGTGTCCAGCAACGTGCTGTTACAGTTATGCGTGTAGGCGTGCGCAGCACACGCCAACACATACGACAGAACGTAATCAGCCCGTCCGCGTACGCAGCAGCGCGTCGCACGCCCAGTAGCGTACCCCGCAATGCCCGTACGCCCGCCAGCAGTGCTCCGCGCATGCTGGCCAGTGTCCACGCATGCCAGCACGCCCAACAGGGTGCCAACAGTGCTCAGCAGGCCTCGGCGTTGCCCGACAGCACATCCGAGTGCCCAGTCATCCCTGCACGCATAGCCCGCGTGCCAGTTGCCTGCCTACGGTGCACAGTAGCACCCGGCAGTGCCGTGCTTGCGAGTGCCGTCGCCAGTGCCCGCGGCAGTGGTCAGTCATGCCCAGTAGAAGTCGTTGGCCGTGCACAACAGCACGCCAGTGACCGTTGATGTGAACACGGCAAGAAGGTTGAAGAATGCGGCGAGCTACGCTTATCATGCACGGCGGAGGTTAAGCCGCCGGGCTGTCGAGGCCCAACTCGTTAGCGGGCATGCGCGCGCAAGCGGTGACGCGCGCGAGAATTTCGACCAAGGACGCGATAGCGCGAGTACGGCCGAGGGGATTCACGCGCGAGCATCTCTAACCGCGCAAGGAATAGGCGAAGCGGATGACGTGGGCGCGGGAGTCCGGCACGCGCACAATGACGGCTAGGGTTGGGCAATGCAAAGCGGATTCCATAGATTAGAATCCTTTTCTTTCCTTAATTACTAGTATGGTAGGATATCTTATGTCTATTGCTTTCCTAGTTTAAGTAGATTAGCCTTAGTGGAATAGGATTAGATCTTTATTTGGGCTTTATAAATAGGCGCAAGCATTGTTACTTAGGAATTAATTGATTCTTCTTAATACAAAAATCTGAACTCTTTGTTCAAACACTTTGCGTAGATTCCTTGAGTTCTATTGCAATTTTAATTGTTTCGAAGGACTGTGGACGCAAATCTTCGAGACCCTATCTCGATTTAAGGCACTTGCGTGGCTTGTCGAAAGGCCGAACACACGATCTTCATCATTGGTGCTATCATTGAAAGGTGTTTGATCGTGTGTTCTTCTTCCCCCTGATTCTAATTTTAATTTTCTTTGTTTAATCTTTCTTCGTTCAAAAAAAAAAACAACGAGTCCTCGTAGCAAAGAAAGAAAGAAAGAGATGAAGGAGATGGCCAACAAAAAGATGAAGGACAAAATCGATGGCCTTGATGCACGAGTTTCGGGCATGACCGAGACCATGTCTACCATGGGGGAAGAACTCGGGTCTCACAAGGTGGCTATGAAGGAGATGATGCAATTCATGACCCAAAAATTCGAGGAGATGAGGCAAAACTTTCAAGAACTCCAACAGCAGCCACGCGCTCACGAGCGAATTCGCACAAACGCACGCGAGCGTCTACGGCAACAGGAACAATAGTGGGAGCATGAAGAGGAGGAATTCGAGCAGAACTCGCAAGCGTCCAACATGCACGAGAGGCCGAGGGTTGACAAGCCAAAAATAATGCTCTCGACCTTCACGGGGAACGACCCAGAGGCATGCCTCAATCGGGCGATGCAATACTTCGAATTGAACGAGACGCCGGCGAGGCACTGGGTTAGGTATGCGGCCTATTACCTAGACGGGGAGGCCAACGTGTGGTGGCAATGGATCACAAGTGTATACGGGACCCGCAATCAACCGATCATGTGGAACAATTTTGAGAGAGAATTATTCACGCGGTTTGGAGCGTCAAGTTACCTCAACTATGACGAGACGCTCTCGCGTATTATGCAGACGGGCACTCTATGCAATTACCAAAAGGAGTTCGAGCGCTTGGCGTGTCGCGTACGAGGGTGGCCCGAGAGTGCCTTGGTCGGTGCATTCATTGGAGGACTTAGGTACGATTTGGCTGCCGAGGTACGATTGGAGCAACCAGACACCATGCAAAAGGCGATGGAGGTCGCTCGACGGTGCTATGAGCACCTGGCCGCAATGCGAAGGGGACGGGCAGATCTCTGCGCCCCGGAACCGTGCCGGGTGCCGATTAGCTCGAACACGTTCAATACAGGGGTCAAACCAACGAGCAACATTCGACCTCCTATTCCGGAGATCAAGCGATTGACGGTCGAAGAGATGGCTCAGAGGCATGAGAAGGGACTGTGCTTTAAGTGCGAGGAGAGGTTCACCCCGGGCCATAAATGTAAGCAAAATTTTTTGATCGAGTTTATTGACTCGGGTGATGAGGAGCAAGAGTTTGTGGAAGAAAGGGAAGAGGAAGAGGTCGAGGTGCTCGATGATGAGGCCGAGATCTCTGTGCACGCCATGGCAGGCACCAAGGGCCCGAGGACGATGCGATTGCCGGCGTGGGTGAAGGACCAACGAGTGATTGTGCTCGTAGACAATGGGTCGTCGCACAACTTTATTAATGCGATGCTATCTCACAAACTTAAACTACCCACGTCCATGGTCGAGCCGTTCGAGGTTCGGGTGGCTAATGGTGAGCGACTGCGGTGCTCGAAGGTGTACCTAGGAGTACCAATCAAATTTCAAGGAGTAACGGTAAAGGCGAACCTGTTTGCCTTGCCACTGGTAGGGCCGGATGTGGTGCTTGGGGTGCAGTGGCTCGAGGGACTAGGAGATGTGACGACTAATTACCGCAAGGGTGTGATGAAGTTCGAGGCCGGTGATCAGCTCGTTACTTTGAAGGCTAGTGAAGGGGAAACCAAGGAGGTTTGTCTAAAAAGCATCGAGAAGGTGTGGCGAGGTGGAGGGCAGTTGTACGCTGTCGTGGTCGAGCAGACTGGCGAGGAGTTCGACCAGGTGGTCGAGGAGAGGCAGCGCGAGGTGCGTGACTTGCTCGAGGAGTTTGACCAGGTCCTCGACGAGCCCAAGGGATTGCCGCCGCACCGGGAGTTCGACCACCGCATACCTCTGGTGTAACGCCCCGTTGGAATTAGAATTAATTGAGATTATTTATTGGTTTATTATTGCCATTACTATTGCTTATTTATATTATTATTATTATTATTATTATTATTATTATTATTATTATTATTATTATTATTATTATTATTATTATTAGTAAATATTTATTATTGTCTCTAAATGTCTAATTGTTTTAAATGCCTATTATTATTAATAATATTATTGTGTGTATTGTATAATATATATATATATATATATATATGTATATTATGTCCAGTTTTATTTTTTAATTCTTATTATCGCGTTATTCCGACCCAATTGAGATTATTTTCCAGCTTCATTTGTGGTTTAACAATTTTGAGCCTTTTGTGTTTATTTCTTGGACCATTAAGAGATAAATGTCCTTGGCCCAAAATTCATTTAATTCCTTTAGCCCAACAAGAAATCTGGCCCAAATAAATGAAGAGCCCACAGATCCCTTCTCCTTCCCAACCGCGCGAACCAAGTCTTCCTCCCTTATCTTCACGTTCAAAATTCAGGTCCGATTTACCCGTGGATTCCTCCTCCAACGGCCTGCACGTTCTCATCGTCTTCTTAAGACTCGATCGCACCTCAGAATCATTCAAACATCATCTCTCGATCTCTCTGTTTAAAAAAAAAAAAAAAATCGCCGCTGAACCTTTCTTCTCCGGCGGGCAAGTCGTCGACCGCCGTTCTTGAAGTGGCAGCCTTCCGTTTTCGATCAGCAAGGAGCAACCGTCGTCAAGGAAGGGTCCTGTCCAGTCGCCGTCCTCCATAGCCGAGAGCTTCAATTTCCGGCAACCAGCTTTGTCTCCGGCGAGTTCCTCCCATCCTCGGCGGCGTCCTCTCAATCACGCAGCAGCAGGTCGTGGAGAGCCTCTGTTCGTGGCCAGGTCATTCACGGACAACACCAGGTTCAAGATTTCGAGTCCCGAAGCCGATTGTCCGACCCGCTGTCGGGCCCGTTTCCCGTTCAATAATTCATAGTTTCCTGAAGTCGGGTAACTTATTCTAATCCTCTCGTTAATACGGTCGTTTTCATATATCACACGTTATATATATGATGTGTTCGGTTTACCGAAAGTTGATTTGAAATTGGATTATTTTTGGTTCATTTAATTGTTAATATGTATATTTCGTTCATACGTGGATTATCCGGGGATAATTGAAACTCTAGATCTCATAAAATCGTATATCCTGATGTTGCTGTGTTAAATGTGTATAAATTCAGAGTCTCGTTTAGTTATTTCGAGCCGTCGTTAGGTTGTTCGGGTCGTTCGAACTCCGGTCGTTCATTATGCTTTTATGTTTCGTTGTTCCGTTTTCGAGCCAAAACCGTTGTTAAAAATAAATTTTGGAACTCGGAAAATATGCTATTGTGGATAATCTCTTGAATTCCGTTGCCATTAGATGTGCCGTCGTCAAATCCGGTCGCCGAATTTCAACTCTTGTGTTGTTTTCACTTAGCAGCTTCTGTGATTTAGCCCAGTTTCTGTTGCTCTCAGGACTTATTATTTTTAAACTTCATTATTATTTATGTTCACTCAAATAAACAACCGATCGAGTGGTGCAGTGGTTTTCTGCGCACTCTTCTTAGTCGTGGTCACGAGCTTGAACCCCAGCCCCTGCAGTATTTTTTTTTTATTTAAGTGTAGCCCAAGCGCGCGGGCCGTTAGGCCCGGAATCAGCCCGCGCGCGGCCCGCAACCAGTCTGCTACCACAGCCCGCGTGAACCCGGTCCCGGCCCAGTGTTCGGCCCGCGCCCTCCAACCGCTGACCAGGCCCTCCTGTGGCCCAATTTTGGGTGCCAAGCCCAATTGTGCTCAAACATTGAAGCCCAGCCTGTAGCAGATTAATTTTCTAGTGGCCAACGCGGCCTAATTAGCTTTTAACCCCATTTTTGTGTTTCGAAGCCCATTTTAATACCGATTTCAATTTTAAAAATATTTTCAAAATGAGGTAAATTTAGAAAAATTATTTTAAGTCCCGAGACTCCAATTTTGGTCCTCCGAGTCATGTTTTTCAAAAATGAGAGAGTTCCAAGTCCACGAAAAATTCGATTAAAACCCTTAAGACTTAATTTTTATTAAGTATGGGTTTTATGTTAAATTTGAGTAATGAGATAAATTATTAATAAATTATCTCGCTTAAATGTAGGTGTTTGAGGAGTCGAGCCCTCATCCTACGTACTTGTGATTGTGTGCTATTTTTCTACCGAGCTATCCAGGTGGGTTCTAATCTAAAATCGTCTATGCCATGAATGATGAATGTTTTATTTACGGTATGATCTACGTATGAATATGAAATATGTAGCCTATCGATGTGAGCTGTTACGGCCGTCGGTACGGTTGTCCCCGTCGATGTAATACGGTTGCCCTTGCGAGGCAAGTCTCCTTAAGTCCTGATATGGCCGTGCCCTTGCGAGGTACGTAAGCCCATATGGAAGGCCATGTCCGTAGATGAGACAATATGTGATTATCTTATATTCATGTTGTGACCGTACCATTGTCATATATTATTTATGTGCATAGTAGTGAGCACTATTTTCATCTTGTGCTCACTCCCACCTGCTCTTCACGGATGCAGGTTAAGCAGGTGCAGGATGACGGGAAAAGACGAGTGGGTTGATCATGATGTTTATGATTTCGCTTCCTTATGAATAAAGTGTGGTCTTTGAGACATGTTGAACTGTTTTCGAACTTGTCAGTGTCGGGATTTTTGGACCCTTTGTTTGATACTCGTATGAGACTTATTTATTGATTATCATGTGGATTTGATTATGCTTGCTATGTGTTTTAGCTAATAATTATGTGGAATTGAATTTTTAAAAAAGGTTAATGAAAACCATGTGGACAACCAGATACGATTTGGTTGATGTTGAATGTTGAATGTTGAATAACGCCCATGTTTTCGAAAATGAGTTCGAAAAATTTTATACTGATTTTTGGAAAGTCCGGAATTTCTTTAAAATCAAAGTGGGGTGTTACAGTTTGGTATCAGAGCCAGTCTACGTTTCTGTAGACTGGCACATATGTGATTATGTGTTTAGACCTTGTGTTATGACCACTCGTCTCCGTCGCTCCGCGTTGCTTAAGGTATGTTTGATTTAAGTATTAATGAAAATACTTGATATATAAATGAAACACATGTGGCAATGAAACTACTTGTGGTATAATTGTTAATTTTGGGGCTTAGGATCTATCCCCCTTGATTTAATCAAACTCTAGTGTTTATTGGCGAACTCTAGACTTCTATAAGTATTGATTATTTTGTTTGTGTTTGTGCTAAACTTTGTTCGGCTTATTCAATGTAGAAGTATGAATACTCGCAACAACAACCGTAACCGTCAGCCATCCCCGACTCCTTCCCCACCTCGTCGTCATCATCAGGCCCCTCTGGCCATGGACCTCACTCAGCTTATCATCCAGTTTCAGAGGATGAATGCACCCACTTTTGCAGGGACTGAGAACCCCACAGCGGTGCAGGAGTGGATGAAAGAGCTGGATAAGATTTTTGCAGTACTCCCCCTCCCGGACCGTCAGCGGGTATCCCTCGCAGCTTATCAGATAAATGAGGACGCCTCTGACTGGTGGATTGACCACTGGGCCCGGAGGCCAGAGGCGGAGCTTCATGCCCTCACTTGGGAGCAGATGAAAGTGATGGTGCTCAGCAAGTTCCTTCCCCAGAGCTTTTGGGACAGAATGGAGCATGAGTTCTACCACTTGTAGCAGGGCAGCTCCACAGTGGATGAGTATATCCGTACCTTCACCCGCATGTGCCTTTTTGCGGGCGACTCAGTGAATACCGATGCCAAGAAGGCCCGCAAGTTTCTTAAGGGGCTCAATCAGAGGATCCGTGAACTGGTGGGGAGTCACGGACTGATGTCTTTCGCAGATACTGTCAGTCGAGCTCAGGAGGTAGAGAGTTGTCTCATTCCGATAGCCCCAGTCCCTTCATATTATCATGCCTCCCAGCCTTCTCAGACTGTTGTTCAGTATGCTCAGCCCATCTCATCCGTGCCGCCCGGCTCTAGTTCGGGCAAGAGGAAGGCAAATTCCCACCGGGATAACCGGAAGGGAAAGCGAGAAGGTCCCGACTGGCGCAATCATCCCTCTTCTGGCAACCGAACCTGCAAGAAATGTGGTAAGTACCATAGTGGCGAGTGCTTAGCCGACCAGCGAACCTGTTTCAACTGCAACCGTCCGGGCCATTATGCCAGTGTCTGTCCGGAGCCCAAGAGGCAACAGCAGTTCCCTCAGCAGCCGCCGCCGCCCTACCCTCAGCAGTAGCAGCTTCCCACCGCCCCCTCATCAGCAGCATCAGCAGCCCCCACAGTTCTAGCAGAGGGCTGGGGGTCAGGCCCGAGTCTATACCATCACCCATGATGAGGCCGCTCGCAATGCCGGCACCATGTCCGGAATGCTTTCGATATCCCATGTGCCTGTCTTTGCTTTATGTGATACCGGTGCTACCCATTCTTTTATGTCTTCTCGTTGTTTGGAGGCTTTATCTATTGGCACCGTGCATGCTTGTGATCCTCTCGAGGTTAGTTTGGCCTCGGGAAAAATTATTATCTCTGATTCAGTGGTTCGCAATCTTCCTATCTGTATTGGTGGTCGAGTTCTGGAGGCCGACGTCTATGTAATTGATATGCGAGACTTTGACGTGATCTTGGGCATGGACTGGCTCACCCGTTACCGAGCCGACATTCGGTGCTAGGAGCGCGAAGTCACCCTCTATCCCATTTCCGATCAGCCCGTTGTGTTCTTTGGGGTGAGTTCGAGGACTGTGCCTCGGGTCATCTCTTCTATGCAAGCTAGGAAGAGCCTTTCCAAGGGTAGCTGTCAAGGCTATCTTGTTTCTATGGTATCCGACGATGTTGATGAGCGGGTGCCCGAGAGAGTATCTATTGTTTGCGAGTACCTCGACGTCTTTCCTGATGATTTGCCCGGAGGACCGCCAGACCGCCAGGTGGAGTTCACTATTGACCTAATTCCAGGAGCCGGCCCCGTTTCTAAGGCCCCTTACCGTATGGCGCCGAAGGAGCTTCAAGAGCTCAAGGCCCAGATCCAGGAGTTGCTTAAGCTCGGTTTTATTCGTCCGAGTGTCTCGCCGTGGGGTGCGCCCGTCCTATTCGTTAAGAAGAAAGACGGATCTATGCGCATGTGCATTGACTATCGGGAGTTGAATGCCCTTACAGTCAAGAACAAGTACCCCTTCCCCGTATTGAGGACCTTTTTGACCAGCTGAGAGGAGCAAGCGTCTTCTCAAAGATTGACTTGCGTTCTGGCTATCATCAACTGAAGATCCGAGAGTCGGATATTTCCAAGACTGCTTTCCGTACCCGCTATGGCCACTATGAGTTTGTAGTCATGCCGTTCGGACTCAGCAATGCCCCAGCCATTTTCATGGACCTTATGAATAGGGTCTTTCATCCTTTTCTGGACCAGTTCGTCATTGTGTTCATCGACGACATTCTGGTCTATTCCCGAGATATCGATCAGCACAAGGAGCATCTGAGGATTGTGCTGGAGACTCTTCGCCGCGAGAAGTTGTATGCTAAGTTCTCGAAGTGCGAATTCTGGCTGAACCGCGTGGCATTCCTTGGCCACATTGTGACAGCGAGAGGCATTGAAATGGATCCCAGCAAGATTGAGGCAGTGAGTAAGTGGGATACGCCGAGAAGTGCAGCGGATGTTCGTAGTTTCCTGGGGTTAGCAAGATACTACAGGAGGTTTATCGAGGGCTTCTCGAAGATAGCCCAGCCGCTGACCAACCTTACGAAGAAAGCCGTGAGGTTAGATTGGAGTCCTCAGTGCGAGGAGAGTTTCCAGGAGTTGAAGAGGAGACTCACTACCGCGCCTGTCCTATCTATACCCGACCCTACTTTGGAGTTTACCATCTATAGTGATGCTTCGAAGATGGGTTTGGGATGTGTCCTTATGCAGCAGGGGAAAGTCGTGGCCTATGCTTCGAGGCAGCTGAAGCCTCACGAGCAAAATTACCCCACTCATGATCTCGAGTTAGCTGCAGTTGTCAATGCCTTGAAGATTTGGCGACACTATCTCTATGGAGGCAAGTGTGAGATCTTTACCGACCACAAGAGCCTAAAGTATATCTTCACTCAGAAGGAGCTGAACATGAGGCAGCGTAGATGGTTGGAGCTGGTCAAGGACTACGACTGCACTATTAGCTATCATCCTGGGAAAGCTAATGTGGTAGCCGATGCCCTTAGTCGGAGGAGTTATAGCCAGCTGTCTTGCTTATTCACCAGGCAGGATGGTCTTCTTCGGGATTCGAGCAATTACAGCTGGAGGCAGTGGAGTCGACTTCCACAGCCGGGGACGTATTGGCCTCTTTGGTTGTGGTACTGACTCTTCGAGAGAGAATAGTCGCTGAGCAGCCGAATGACCGTTTCCTATGCCGGATGAGAGAGTTGTCAGCAGCTGGTAGAGTTGGTGTATTCGCAGTCACATCTGATGGGGCTTTGGTCTTCGAGGGTAGACTTTGTGTTCCGATGGTGTGGGAACTGCAAAGGGAGATTTTGAGAGAAGCCCATAGTGCTCCGTACACCATCCATCCTGGTAGCACGAAGATGTATCAGGACCTGAGGAAATCTTTCTAGTGGCGAGGCATGAAGAGGCAGGTAGCGAAGTTCGTGGATGGGTGCCTGGTGTGTCAGCAAGTGAAGACTGAGCGCCAGAAACCGAGAGGGTTGTTGCAGCCCCTTGAGGTTCCCCTGTGGAAGTGGGAGTGCATCACCATGGATTTCTTAGTGGGACTGCCGAAGTCGAGGGGCGGGTATGATTCAATTTGGGTGATAGTGGATCGCCTTACGAAGTCTGCCCATTTTCTGCCAGTTCGGACGACCATGAAGGCGAGTGATTACGCCGAATTGTTCGTCAAGGACATTGTTAAGCTTCACGGGTGCCCGTGGAGATTGTTTCGGATCGAGATGCCAAGTTCACATCTCAGTTCTGGAGGACGTTGCACCGAGCCATGGGGACGAGGTTGGAGTTCTGTACAGCCTTTCACCCCGAGACAGATGGTCAGCCGGAGCGTGTGGTCCAGTACTTGGAGGATATATTGAGGGCTGTGGTCTTGAACCAAAGCCTGACTTGGGAGTATGCCCTTCCGCTAGTCGAGCTGACCTACAACAACAGTTACCACTCTTCGATCAAGATGGTCCCGTACCAGGCTTTGTACGGACGTAAGGTCCGAACTCCTTTGTATTGGGATGAGGTTGGAGAGAGGAGGATTACGGGTCTGGATTTTGTTCAGAGTACTGCAGCGATAGTTGAGGAGATCCGAAAGACTATCAGGTCTGCCCAAGAGAGGCAGAAGGTCTATGTCGACCGGGAGAGGCAAGAGCATGTTTATGCAGTGGGAGATCATGTCTTCTTGAAGGTTTCACCCATGAGAGGTGTGATTCGCTTCGGGAAGAAGGGGAAACTTAGACCTCGCTATATCGGGCCATTTGAGATCCTCGACCGAGTCGGGAACTTAGCATATCGGCTGGCTTTACCACCAGACTTGTCGGGTGTGCACGACGTGTTCCATGTCTCGATGCTTCGGAGGTATGTGCATAACCCCGATCATGTGGTGGACTTCGGCGAGCTGCAGGTCGAGCGAGACCTTACCTACAAGGAGGTACCGGTAGCCATCTTGGACTGGAAGGTCCACCAGCTGAGGAACCGGGCAGTGAGCTTAGTGAAGGTGCAGTGGAGCCGACACGATGAGACTGAGTCGACTTGGGAGAGGCATGACGATATTAGGAGGCGTTATCCGAACTTTGAGTTCTGAGTTCTCCTTTGTATTATTTTATCGCTTTCTAGTTTCATTTTCGAATTCCGAGGTCGGAATTCTTTGTAAGGTGGGTAGACTGTAACGCCCCGTTGGAATTAGAATTAATTGAGATTATTTATTGGTTTATTATTGCCATTACTATTGCTTATTTATATTATTATTATTATTATTATTATTATTATTATTATTATTATTATTATTATTATTATTATTATAATATTTATTATTGTCTCTAAATGTCTAATTGTTTTCAATGCCTATTATTATTAATAATATTATTGTGTGTATTGTATAATATATATATATATGTATATTATGTCCGGTTTTATTTTTTAATTCTTATTATCGCGTTATTCCGACCCAATCGAGATTATTTTCTAGCTTCATTTGTGGTTTAACAATTTTGGGCCTTTTGTGTTTATTTCTTGGACCATTAAGAGATAAATGTCCTTGGCCCAAAAATCATTTAATTCCTTTAGCCCAACAAGAAATCTGGCCCAAATAAATGAAGAGCCCGCAGATCCCTTCTCCTTCCCAACCACGCGAACCAAGTCTTCCTCCCTTATCTTCACGTTCAAAATTCAGGTCCGATTTACCCGTGGATTCCTCCTCCAACGGCCTGCACGTTCTCATCGTCTTCTTAAGACTCGATCGCACCTCAGAATCATTCAAACATCATCTCTCGATCTCTCTGTTTAAAAAAAAAAAAAAAATTGCCGCTACACCTTTCTTCTCCGGCGGGCAAGTCGTCGACCGCCGTTCTTGAAGTGGCAGCCTTCCATTTTCGATCAGCAAGGAGCAACCGTCATCAAGGAAGGGTCCTGTCCAGTCGTCGTCCTCCATGGCCGAGAGCTTCAATTTCCGGCAACCAGCTTTGTCTCCGGCGAGTTCCTCCCATTCTCGGCGGCGTCCTCTCAATCGCGCAGCAGCAGGTCTTGGAGAGCCTCTATTCGTGGCCAGGTCATTCACGAACAACACCAGGTTCAAGATTCTGAGTCCCGAAACCGATTGTCCGACCCGCTGTCGGGCCCGTTTCCCATTCAATAATTCATAGTTTCCCGAAGTCGGGTAACTTATTCTAATCCTCTCGTTAATACGATCGTTTTCATATATCACACGTTATATATATGATGTGTTCGGTTTACCGAAAGTTGATTTGAAATTGGATTGTTTTTCGTTCATTTAATTGTTAATATGTATATTTCGTTCATACGTGGATTATCCGGGGATAATTGGAACTCTCGATCTCATAAAATCGTATATCCTGATGTTGCTGTGTTAAATGTGTATAAATTCAGAGTCTCGTTTAGTTATTTCGAGCCGTCGTTAGGTTGTTCGGGTCGTTCGAACTCCGGTCGTTCATTATGCTTTTATGTTTGGTTGTTCCGTTTTCGAGCCAAAACCGTTGTTAAAAATATATTTTGGAACTCGAAAAATATGCTATTGTGGATAATCTCTTGAATTCCGTTGCCATTAGATGTGCCGTCGTCAAATCCGATCGCCGAATTTCAACTCTTGTGTTGTTTTCACTTAGCAGCTTCTGTGATTTAGCCCAGTTTCTGTTGCTCTCAGGACTTATTATTTTTAAACTTCATTATTATTTATGTTCACTCAAATAAACAACCGATCGAGTGGTGCAGTGGTTTTCTGCGCACTCTTCTTACTCGTGGTCACGAGCTTGAACCCCAGCCCCTGCAGTATTTTTTTTATTTAAGTGTAGCACAAGCGCGCGGGCAGTTAGGCCCAGAATCAGCCCGCGCGCGGCCCGCAACCAGTCTGCTACCACAGCCCGCGCGAACCCGGTCCCGGCCCAGTGTTCGGCCCGCGCCCTCCAACCGCTGACCAGGCCCTCCTGCGGCCCAATTTTGGGTGCCAAGCCCAATTGTGCTCAAACATTGAAGCCTAGCCTGTAGCAGATTAATTTTCTAGTGGCCAACGCGGCCTAATTAGCTTTTAACCCCATTTTTGTGTTTCGGAGCCCGTTTTTAATACCGATTTCAGTTTTAAAAATATTTTCAAAATGAGGTAAATTTAGAAAAATTATTTTAAGTCCCGAGACTCCAATTTTGGTCCCCCGAGTCATGTTTTTCAAAAATGAGAGAGTTCCAAATCCACGAAAAATCCGATTAAAACCCTTAAGACTTAATTTTTATTAAGTATGGGTTTTATGTTGAATTTGAGTAATGAGATAAATTATTAATAAATTATCTCGCTTAAATGTAGGTGTTTGAGGAGTCGAGCCCTCATCCTACGTACTTGTGATTGTGTGCTATTTTTCTACCGAGCTATCCAGGTGGGTTCTAATCTAAAATCGTCTATGCCATGTGATGGGTCTCTTCTCAGATCTGGAACGGCCCGATGAGGAAATGTTCGGATCTGGGATGAACCGGTATGAATGAGCTCATATCTGATTGGATGGCCTTCGAACCGTTGTTGAGCCGCAAGAACACCTGCAAGAACTCAACGCCGGAGGGGTTTCCGGCGTAGAGCCTCCGACGCTCAAGTCAGTATGTGAAAAAAATGAAGATAACTGCTCAGAGAGAGCAGCAGCAGTGAGGGAGAATGTGGAATGAATGGGAGCTAGGGTTTTTGGATTACCTCAGTCCTTTATATAGAAGTGCAAAATTTACCTGAAGTCCCCAAAGTGCCCCGGCCGACTTACTGGAAATGTCCAGAATACCCTGGTCGGTTCGTATTCTGCCTACTTCCTAGTCAGCATCTAGATCCTTCCTTAGCTTCCATCTTATCCTTAACTCTCCCTCAATACGCTGAGGTGTATCAAAGCTATCGAGAACTACAAACTGCAAGACTCCTTCAGTCGACCTGAGATATCGAGTCAAGTCGACTGGATCGCATTCAACCGTTAGTGGATCCTGATACGTCTGACCGTCGTCTTGGCAGAAATCGACTTATGTTAGTCGACAAGTGTACGTCGACTCAGACGAGAGCCGGGATCCTTGACTGTAGTATCGTGGAGCCTTACTGGCGGAGTCGACTTTGTTAAAGTCGACTTGATAGTTTCGAACCGTGATGATACGGATCGTTATGAGCCAGTGTGGCTATATCATCTAGTCCCCCCCAAAATTTACTCGAAGCGATTCTAAGCTTAAAAGTAAGTTCTGGACGGTCGAATGTCTTCCTCGAGTCTTTTCTCATATCCTGTCGCCTGTCGTTGCCCTAAATTGTACCCGGTCGTTTCTGCGACTTGCAAAGTGGTGTTCACCCAATCGTATTTCGAACTGATTGGATAAGTCTGGATCTTTTCAAATTTTAAATTTCAAAAGATAAGACACTTTCTCTCTTCACCGCTTCGTATTATGTGCATCATCTTAGCCGTTGAATATGACTTTAATCTGAGGGCTGGGGTTTCTCTGCCCTCTCTATAAATAATCCCCACCTTTTCTCGTCCTCACTTTTCGCACTCACCTCCTTTAAGCTTTCTGTTTTTTCCGACAAACACAGATTTCCAGCGCTCTTATTCTCCGGCATCCTTCTTCGATTTCTCAGGACTTTCCGTCAAGCATCATGAGTATGAGTAAGTTTTCTTTGCCTGTTCGACTTGTTTTCGTATTTCGAGATAAAAACGCTTTTTATTTTTCTGGGTAAATTGTCTGGAAATAAGAACATCTTTCATTTTTTGGGAATTGCATGTGAATCTTCTGGCGATTTTCCTGTTAGATCTCTGATTGTAAGTTTTTCGTCTTTTCAAGTGTTCTCTTATGCTAGTCGTCTTGTTATGAGATCGACTCTTTTCCTTTCCTGACTTGACCTTCATTTGTCAAGTCGAATCGATATGGGAACTACTTTTCTTATTTCTTCTCCCTTTCTTCCCGTTGTCGAGACGCTTCTCGTGTTATCCTGGTTATTTTGTTGACCCTTCTCTTTGAATCGAATCACGGTTTCTAATAACTTTTCTTGATTGTCGTTTTTCTTCTTAGATTCCAATCTCGACCCTGTTTCTGACCCCGTCTCCGGTTCTCTTGCCCGTGAAATCGATAACTATTCGGGTTCGGACTCTGTTCACCCAAACGATGTCGAGCCATGTTCTCCTCGAAACGTCGAGCCGGAGGATTTTGTCCATTCACATGCCTCACCTTTCGGTATCGATTGGGCTATGTATAACCAGGCGTTGCTTTCGGGCACCCTTTGTGAGGATCTCGAAGTTCTCAAAACCCTTGAATCCTCTTACCCCGACTTGGCTCCTCGAGGTATTTTCTGCTAGATTGTTTCGAACATCCTCATACACATGGCCAGCCTTGTTCCTTTACTTGATAATGACTTCCCTTAATCGAGTCTGCAACTATAGCATGTTCCGTGGTAAGTTCTTTCTATCGTTTTCTTATGCTCCTGCAGCCGAAATCGATGGCTTCAGAGAGTTCAGCGGCCTTCCCTCGGATTGGGCTGTAGTTGCTCCTAAGCCCGAAGACAACTTCCGTCGCCCTCCTAAGGGTTGTTTTACTTTTTTCGTGGATCAAATAATGTCGGGCCTGCGTTTCCCGATTCAACCTGAACTGCAATCGTTAAGTAACCTTTTCGATATACCAATAAACCAGTTCACCCCCAATTCTATTCAAATAATAGTAGCTTTCATAGTTGTTACCCGCATAGTTTTAGGTAATTTTCTACCCGAGTTTTTCCTTTACTGTTACGGGTATAGGTTTAGCAAGGACGCCCATTGTCTGGGCCGTCGAGTAGGTGTTACTTTCCTTGACGACCTCTCTTCCAACATTACCGAATGGAAAAAGAAGTACTTCTTCATTCGACCTGCTCCTGGCCAGTATCCCTTTTCGAATGAGTGGATTACCAATAAGACAAAGCAGCGTAAGCTTCCCGACTCTTTACAGTTCGCTGATATGCTAGAAGAGTTCAACAGACACGTATGGAGCGCTCGTCGACTTACCAAAGATACTTCTTTACTTAATCATGTTGGTATTTGGGTTGATAAAAGTGCTCCTCGTCTTAACGATCCTTGTAAGCTTCTTTGTTTGTCGTCTTTTGTTTCAATTTACTTATTGATTGTTTGGTCTCGCGTTTCTGCGTTTATTTGAAAAGCACGTAAGGCTGGTGTGTTTGTTTGTACTTGATCGTTCTCTTTTTTTTTTAGTAAAAGCATTGGCCCGCTTTGAGAAGAAAAAGGCTGAAGCAGCCCGCAAATCGGTTGCTCAAGAGCTTGGGGGTGGCTCGAGTTCTGTTGCTCCATCAGCGGCGGTCGAGACGACTGCCGCTAAGAAATCTAAAGTCGTTCTCCCTTCCGCTTCTGTTCCCAGCAAGCCGTCGGATTCCCACTCTCGCAAGAGGCCTCGTGACCAGCAAGATAAGGCTCTGGCACCTGGCTCCTCGAAGCGTCAGGAGAGGAAAGAGCCAGAGGCCGTCGTCGATGCGACTGCGCCTCTGGACGGAGATGGTGCGGGACAACCGTCGCCCATGAGGGTACAACCGGTGACCCTTCAACAACCCTCTCGACTCTATGACAACCCCGACTCTCTCCAGATTCTCAACTACCTCCAGTCGGTTCTTTCGGAGGACGACCGAGCTCGTTCCGACGGCAACCCATACGACAGGGCTCGTTATGCCGCTCGGCTGATTCCTCGGGTAGGCTTAATCTTAAGTTTGTTTGCTTTTTCCTCATGATTTTAGTGGTGTCGATTTCTTATTATTTTATTGTTTGTTTGTTTTTTTTTAGCTTCTTGCCTGCATTCTCCCGACTATGATCGAGGAGGCGACCTCCCCTGAGACTAATCTCAAGGTTTTGGGGGAGAAGTATGCGAAGTGTGCCGAACTTGCAGCCAAGGAGGAGGAGCTTGAGGCTGCCAACGCCATCATCACCAAACTCCGTTCCGACAAGGAGGTGGCTGTCCGTAAGGCTGAGCAGCTAAGGGTCGACTTGGCCAAGGCGAGCGACAAAATCTTGGTCGAGCGGGAGAATGGGATTGAGGAAGGTCGACGGACCTTCTTGAAGTCCACCGCAGGAGCGGTTTCTCTTGAGCACTACCGCAAGGCTGTGGTCGAGGGATTCTGCTCTTCCTCGGAATTTATTGACGAGCTTGTCTCCACGGCCGTCGAGTATTTCGACTTCGCCTGCGACACGTGGGAGCAGGCCGTGACCAAGCCCGACTTTTCAGGCAAAATCGACCGTGACGCCGTGAAGCTAACTCTCCCCGACCCTGAGGGTTTTCGGGAAGCTGCTCTCCCCCCCGGCCATGCGTGGTGGAGTGGCCTGGCGGCCAAGGCCATCCACTCGGCTGGGCTATCCTCTCAGCTTGAGGTTCCACCACTTCCCTTTCGGCCCTGTTGAATTGGTCGAGCCGAGTGGTGCGAACTTCGAGGATGAGCCGTTCGACATGGAGATTGAAGTCGAGCAGCCTAATACGGAGCCGATTGTGGAGGAGGGAGGTGCTCGGACCGAGCCAATTGGTGCTGAAGGCGAGAATGCTGATGAGAAGTCGACGGCCGACTCCCAGCAGGCTTAGAT
>CACSLK010027843.1:6828095-6872062 GCA_902706635.1 Striga hermonthica
CTCCCTGGCCTCAAGGCCGGCACTCGAGCCCCCACTTCTTCCACTAAGGCCCTCGAGGACAAATGCGAGGCGCAGCTCAGGGAGATTGCCCAGTTAAAGAAAGAGCTGGAGGGGTCAAAAGCTTTGGTCGACAAGCTGAAAGCCGACAAAGCCGTTACCCTGCATGACAACGAGAAGCTCCAAGCCGATCTGGAGAGGGCTCAGGAAGCGAACATGTATGAGGTAGACATCGGCATTGTTCAGGGCCGAAAGTCGTTCTTAAGGACCGGCATAGGCGCTGCCTCTGTCCGTGCCTACTGTCAGGAAGTCGTCAAGGCTTTCTGCAATTCTCCTGAGTTCCTCGACAAGCTCTGCCCTGCCACCATTCAATATTTCGATTATGCCTTCGACGCTTGGGAGGCTGTGGTGGCAGGGGTCTGAGTTCGCTGGGAAACTCAATCGGGAGGCAATGAGGCGTGCGCTTCCCGACCCCGACGGTTATGAAGGCGATCCGTCCCTTCCGGACGACTACCACTGGTGGACGGGTCTCGAGGCGAAGGTTGTTCGAGAGGCTAAGCTTACCTATCAACTGGATGCTCCTCTGCCTTCCCCCATCCATCCTGTCGGGCCCAGTCATGATGATCAGGTCGTGACCATCCTCGAGGGGAGCGACGAAGATGATATAGCTTAGTTGTACTTTCGAGGCTTATTGCCTTCTATTTGTCGTTTATTCTCAATCTGATTGTCCAATTTGTAAAGGTTGAGACGACTCTTGTAATGAATCTATTTTAAATATTACTCCTTATTTTATCTTTGCTTAAGTCGTTACGTTCTTGCAACGTTGTGCTCATGCATTCCTCGAGTTTTTACTTGTAACTACGCGATTGTAGATTTGTCGACATTTCATTTGTTTGCGCATTTTGTAGTTAAAGTGCTTTTGCAGCCGTAGGCGGGTTATATTTGAGACAACTTGTTGTTTGAGCCGACTTTTATAGTCGCGGGCTTTATAGCCTCGTCGAGATTTCGCTCGAGGCATACAACTTTTTAGTTGTTTGAGTCGACTTTTATAGTCGCGGGCTTTATAGCCTTGCCGAGATTTCGCTCGAGGCATACAACTTTTTAGTTGTTTGAGTCGACTTTTATAGTCATGGTCTTTATAGCCTTGCCGAGATTTCGCTCGAGGCATACAACTTTTTAGTTGTTTTGGTCGACTTTTATAGTCGTGGGCTTTATAGCCTTGCCGAGATTTCGCTCGAGGCATACAACTTTTTAGTTGTTTTAGTCGACTTTTATAGTCGTGGGCTTTATAGCCTTGCCGAGATTTCGCTCGAGGCATACAACTTTTTAGTTGTTTTACATGACTTGATTTTTCTATTTATAATAAAATCGACACGGAAATATAAAAATCCCAATCTTAAATATAAAATTGAGAGTCATTGCATTACTGAATTTGATTAGCCATGGTTCAGTACAAAAAGAGTATGAAATTCTTAGGAATAAAAGCGTTTGAGATGAATCACGTGTCAGGATCGCGGCAGCTGTCGTCCTTCGCCATCTTCGAGTTCGTATGCGCCTCTTTCGAGTACTTTGGTGATGGTGTAAGGTCCTTCCCAGTTGGCTTCCAGCTTCCTGACATGTTTAAGGGCATCCGCTCGCTTGAGGACAAGGTCTCCCACTTGAAATCGCCTGGTGCGGACTTTCCTATCAAAGGCTGCCCGCATTTTTTGCTTGTATTCTACGGACCGCAGCCAGGCTTCCTCTCGCATTTCTTCTATCATGTCGAGGGCCTCTTTTGCTAGCTCTTCATTGGTCCTTTCCTCATAGAATGTCGACCTGTGAGATTCCAATCCAACCTCGATGGGCAATAGGGCGTCCATTCCATAAACCTTGTGGAATGGTGATTGCCCCGTTGAACTTCTCGGGGTCGTCCTATAGGCCCATAGGACTGTTGTCAGCTCGTCGACCCAGGCACCAGATGCTTTCTCCAGTCTTTTCTTCAGCCCTTACAAGATGGTTCTGTTTGTTACTTCCACTTGGTCGTTCGCCTGAGGGTGCGCAACTGAGGCGAATCGTTGTTTGATCCCCATGTCGACACACCAAGCCTGGATCCGCTTTCCTAGAAATTGTGTCCATTTATCTGAAATCAAGATCTTTGGAATCCCAAATCTACAGCAGATATTATTAAACAGGAAATGTATCAGTTTGTCTTCAGTGATTTTTGCCAGAGGTTCTGCTTCTACCCATTTGCTAAAGTAGTCGACGGCAACCACCATAAATTTTTGCTGCCCCGTTCCCATTGGCAACGGGCCTACCAGGTCGATTCCCCATTGAGCAAAAGGGATCGGGCAACTAATCGTCGTCATTGTTTCGGCTGGAATGTGGGAGATTTGACCATGGCGCTGGCATCTATCGCATCCTTGTACTAGTCGTTTGGCTGCTTTTTGGATATTGGACCAATAATAGCCTGCCCGAAGGGCTTTACCAGCTAGGGCTCGTGATCCTATATGTGCTTCGCAGCATCCTTCATGGATTTCCTTCAAGACATGGTCCCCTTCTCTTTCAGAAACGCATCGCAGGTGGGGCCCGACCATCGACTTCTTATACAAGACTCCTTCGATCTCAAAATATTTACTCAAATATCGGGCTGCTTTCTCAGCCTCCTGTTTATCTCCTTCTCGCACTCGACTTTGTAACAGCTCGCGAATTGCTTTTCGCCAATCTTGGTTTTCATTGACCTCCATTGTCTCACTCAGGACACTTCCTTCCAAGTGTAGTGTGGTAATATGGTTCCCCATTTTTCCTTCGTTTGAGCTTGCAATTCTCAAGAGCCAGTCGGCCCGCTTATTCTCTTCTTGAGGTACTTGTGCTAGCTCAAAGCTGTCCAAACCTCGTACTAGGCTCTGAATTTCTTCGACATACTTTATCATCCGATCCTCCTTAATTTCGCAATTCCCCAATACTTGCCCCACTACTAGTTGTGAGTCAGAATGTGCCATGATATCCGTCGCTCCGCCCGCGATTGCCAGTTGGATTCCCTTAATTAGGGCCTCGTATTCTGCTTCGTTGTTGGATGCTTTAAACCCCATTCTGATGGCGAAGTCGAGCTGTTCGCCTTCGGGGGATACTAGGGTTACTCCCAGACCAGATCCCTTGGCTGACGAGGACCCGTCGACGTGCATCATCCATTTCTTGCTTTCTCCTTTGGTCCCTTCTTGAATAAAGTCGGCTAGAGCTTGGGCCTTTATAACTCGTCGAGGTTCGTATTTGATGGAAAATTCGCTGAGTTCGACTGCCCACAAACGGCGCCAAATGATGGGTCAGATCTAGAACGGCCCGATGAGGAAATGTTCGGATCTGGGATGAACCGGTATGAATGAGCTCAGATCTGATTGGATGGCCTTCGAACCGTTGTTGAGCCGCAAGAACACCTACAAGAACTCAACACCGGAGGGGTTTCTGGCGTAGAGCCTCCGACGCTCAAGTCAGTATGTGAAAGAAATGAAGATAACTGCTCAGAGAGAGCAGCAGCAGTGAGGGAGAATGTGGAATGAATGGGAGTTAGGATTTTTGGATTACCTCAGTCCTTTATATAGAAGTGCAAAATTTACCTGAAGTCCCCAAAGTGCCCCGGCCGACTTACTGGAAATGTCCAGAATACCCTGGTCGGTTCGTATTCTGCCTACTTCCTAGTCAGCATCTAGATCCTTCCTTAGCTTCCTTCTTATCCTTAACTCTCCCTCAATGCGCTGAGGTGTATCAAAGCTATCGAGAACTACGAACTGCAAGACTCCTTCAGTCGACCTGAGATATCGAGTCGAGTCGACTGGATCGCATTCAACCGTTAGTGGATCCTGATACGTCTGACCGTCGTCTTGGCAGAAATCGACTTATGTTAGTCGACAAGTGTACGTCGACTCAGACGAGAGCCGGGATCCTTAACTGTGAGTATCGTGGAGCCTTACTGGCGGAGTCGACTTTGTTAAAGTCGACTTGATAGTTTCGAACCGTGATGATACGGACCGTTATGAGCCAGTGTGGCTATATCACCATGAATGATGAATGTTTTATTTACGGTATGATCTACGTATGAATATGAAATATGTAGCCTATCGATGTGAGCTGTTACGGCCGTCGGTACGGTTGTCCCCGTCGATGTAATACGGTTGCCCTTGCGAGGCAAGTCTCCTTAAGTCCTGATATGGTCGTGCCCTTGCGAGGTACGTAAGCCCATATGGAAGGCCGTGTCCGTAGCGTGGCATGTACTCCCGCCTTCGGGTAATGAATCCCCGTTCTGCGGCTAGCGATAGATGTGCACAGGAGTAATGTGGTTGTTGTGATTTTGATAGGAGATGAGACAATATGTGATTATCTTATATTCATGCTGTGACCGTACCATTGTCATATATTATTTATGTGCATAGTAGTGAGCACTATTTTCATCTTGTGCTCACTCCCACCTGCTCTTCACGGATGCAGGTTAAGCAGGTGCAGGATGACGGGAAAAGGCGAGTGGGTTGGTCATGATGTTTATGTTTTTGCTTCCTTATGAATAAAGTGTGGTCTTTGAGACATGTTGAACTGTTTTCGAACTTTTCAGTGTCGGGATTTTTGGACCCTTTGTTTGATACTCGTATGAGACTTGTTTATTGATTATCATGTGGATTCGATTATGCTTGCTATGTGTTTTAGCTAAAAATCATGTGGAATTGAATTTTTAAAAAAGGTTAATGAAAACCATGTGGACAACCAGATACGACTTGGTTGATGTTGAATTTTGAATGTTGAATGTTGAATAACGCCCATGTTTTAAAAAATGAGTTCGAAAAATTTTATACTGCTTTTTGGAAAGTCCGGAATTTCTTTAAAATCAAAGTGGGGTGTTACATCTGGTCGACGAGGGTCGAGCAGTGCACGTGCATCCTTATAGGTACGCGCACTTTCAGAAGACGGAGATCGAGCGGCAGGTGGGCGAGATGCTCGAGTCCGAACTCATCTAGCATAGTACGAGCCCGTTCTCGACACCGGTGCTGCTTGCGAAGAAGAAGGACGGCACGTGGCGATTTTGCACGGACTACCGCGCACTCAATGTGGCAACCGTGAAGGACCGTTTCCCCATACCAAGTGTCGACGACATGTTGGATGAGCTTGGAGGCGCACGCTACTTCTCCAAACTCGACCTACGTGCGGGCTACCATCAGATCAGGTGGGCCAAAGAGGACGTGCCCAAGACGGCTTTTCGCACACACCAAGGGCACTACGAATATCTCGTGATGCCTTTTGGTTTGTGCAATGTGCCGTCGAAATTTCAGTTTGCGATGAATTCAATCTTCAAGGAGTACCTCCATAAGTTTGTGTTTGTATTCTTTGATGACATTTTGGTGTACTCGAAAACATGGGCAGATCATCTCGAGCGCTTGCGAGTTGTTTTGAAGATTTTGGCGGCTAACTCATTCTATATCAAGCCGTCCAAATGCTCGTTTGCTCAAGAGATGGTCGAGTACCTTGGGCACTTTATTTCTCATGATGGTGTCAAGGTGGATCCAAGGAAGATTGAGGCGATGGTGGGTTGGCCGAAACCCACGAGCTTGACGCAGTTGCGAGGGTTCCTTGGTCTCACGGGCTATTATCGAAAATTCGTGAAGGACTATGGGACCTTGCTAAGCCACTCACAGAGATGACGAAGAAGGGAGCATTCAGGTGGACGGAAGCGAGCGAGAAGGCCTTCGAGGAGCTGAAGGAGGCCATGACAACCACTCCCGTGCTCGCGATGCCGAAGTTTGACGTAATGTTCGAGATTCACTCGGACGCAAGCGACATTGGGATCGGAGCGGTCTTAGTGCAAGAAGGGCGACCCTTGGCCTATCTTAGCAAGGCGCTTGGGCCGACGCGCTTGGGGCTGTCCACGTACGTAAAGGAGATGCTGGCCGTGGTCGAGGTCGTGCGCGTGTGGAGACCATATCTACTCGGGCAACGCTTCCGCATTGTCACGGACCAACAGCCGCTCAAGCACTTGCTCGAGCAAAGGATCGTGACGCCCGAGCAGCAGAAGTTTGTGTCCAAGCTAATGGGGTTCGACTTCGAGATAGTGTATCGGCCCGGTCGCCAAAACTTCGTGGCCGACGCATTATCTAGGCGAGAGGATGTTGCGGAGCTCGACGCCGTGACGGGACCAACATGGGCTGTTTGGGACGAACTCTGGAAAGCGCAAGAGGAGGATAACCATTGCCGAGACACAATGAAGAAGATGATCGAGAGCAAGGACATGGATGACGACCACGATGTGCACGATGGCCTGCTCCTTTATCACGGGCGAGTTGTCGTGCCCGAGACAGGCTCACTGCGTGAGCGTGTTGTCAAACACTTCCACGACTCAAAATTTGGCAGACATTCGGGAGTGTTCCGGACTTAGATGAGGATTTCGAGCACGTTTTATTGGCCTGGACTGAAAGGTGACGTGCGCCACTACATCGCGCGATGCGACGAGTGTCAGCGCACCAAGGCGGACTCGCGGCAACCGGGAGGGTTACTTCAGCCATTGCCGGTACCAGCACGAATTTGGTAAGACATTACCATGGATTTTATCGAGGGGCTGCCGCTTTCGAATGGGTTCAATGGAGTCATGGTGGTCGTCGATCGCCTTACCAAGTATGCGCATTTTATTCCTCTCACGCATCCGTACACAGCTAAGTCAATTGCAAGGTTATTTGTTGAGTACGTGATGAAGCTACATGGAGTACCGCGCTCCATTGTGTCCAATCGTGATCGAATTTTTATGAGTAGCTTTTGGACGGAATTTTCCAAGTTACAAGGGACTGAGCTTTCCATGAGCTCGGCCTATCATCCACAAACCGACGGGCAAACGGAGGTGACCAACCGCACGCTCGAGAAATATCTTAGGTGTTACGTGCATCAATTTCCAAAAAGGTGGGAGAGTTATTTGCCTTGGGCCGAGTATTGGTATAACACCACTTACCATAGCTCGACCAAGGCAACGCCGTTCGAGCTTGTATACGGGCGCAAACCTCCAACAATTGTGAGCTACTCGATGGGTAGTGCGGTGAACGATGAGGTGGATTGGGAGTTGGTCGAGTGCGACTTAATGTTACGCGAACTTAAGGAAACACTTGAGGGCTCGATCAATCGAATGAAAGCGTACCACGATGGAAAGAGGCGCGACGAGGAGTTCGAGCCCGGGGACTTGGTGTTCTTAAAACTAAGGCCAGTTCGGCAACGGACGACCGCATAAAGGGCCGCGACCAAACTTGGGGTTCGTTACTATGGGCCTTATAAAATTTTGGCCAAGATCGGGAAGGTTGCTTATCGACTTGAGTTGCCAGGCGATTCTCACATACATCCGGTCATACATGTTTCGCAGCTCAAGCGAAGTCTTTGCGAGGCGCATTCGGCGAAGGATAGGCTACTTGCGGTCACGCCGGATGGACAAGTTGTAGTCCGGCCCGGCCGCGCGGTTGAGTACCGGCAAATCAAAAGGGCCAGAAAATATTTTTGGGAAGTGCTCGTCGAGTGGGAGGATTTGCCGAGTGAAGAGGCAACTTGGGAAAGTTTGGACGAGATGCACGAAAGATTTCCCAACTTCATCCTTGAGAACAAGGAAGCACTTGAAGGGGACGGGAATGGTGTGAACACGGCAAGAAGGCTGAAGAATGCGGCGAGCCGCGCTTATCATGCACGGCGGAGGTTAAGCCGTCGGGCTGCCGAGGCCCAACTCGTTAGCGGGCATGCGCGCGCAAGCGGTGACGCGCGCGAGAATTTCGACCAAGGACGTGATAGCGCGAGTACGGCCGAGGGGATTCACGCGCGAGCATCCCTAACCGCGCAAGGAATAGGCGAAGCGGATGATGTGGGCGCGGGAGTCCGGCACGCGCACAATGACGGCTAGGGTTGGGCAATGCAAAGCGGATTCCATAGATTAGAATCCTTTTCTTTCCTTAATTCCTAGTATGGTAGGATATCTTGTGTTTATTGCTTTCCTAGTTTAAGTAGATTAGCCTTAGTGGAATAGGATTAGATCTTTATTTGGGCTTTATAAATAGGCGCAAGCATTGTTACTTAGGAATTAATTGATTCTTCTTAATACAAAAATCCGAACTCTTTGTTCAAACACTTTGCGTAGATTCCTCGAGTTCTATTGCAATTTTAATTGTTTCGAAGGACTGTGGACGCGGATCTTCGAGACCCTATCTCGATTTAAGGCACTTGCCTGGCTTGTCGAAAGGCCGAACACACGATCTTCATCAACCATCCCCAGCGCACGCGCGGTGCCAGCCGCACCCGCCAGCGCACGGGCGAAGCCCAGCCAGCGCCAGCAGTGCCTAGGACGCGCATAGTGCGCGCACATGACCGAGCCGGTGACCAGCCAGCGGCCGACCGCCCGGCCGCAGCGAGCCGGCGGTCCGGCCAGTCAGTGAACCGGCCGGTTCAGACCGATTACTTGAGCAGTTCAGTACTCAGTGACCCGGTCAGAGTTCAGGACAGTATTTCAGTTAAATTTTCAGTCCAGTTAGTTCAGTTTATCCGTACCAGTTCAGTCCAGTTTTCTTGTCAGTCAAGTTAGACCCCGAGATTATTCCAGTTAAATATTTAGATCGAGTCAAGCATCTTAACAGCTATTTTCAGTCAGTCTGAGCATAGTACTTAGTATTTGTTTATTTATATATATTTCTGCAGATTGATCAGTAGCAGCACTTACATTTTCAGACTAGCAGTTCAGGTGGGGACTCAGACTAAGTATTACATTGAGTATAATTACAGTTATCATGTTCAAGGTATGTATATTCAGTTCCTGCTCAGTGAGGCTAGACAAAGTAAGACCATCTGAGTTCTAGTGGCGTAATCTGCCCACTAGAGTGTGCACATAGGAGCGGCGCAGTGTATTATAGCCGCCAGATACAACATTTGATCCCGTAGCAGATACCGTCGATCGCAGTTACAGTACATGATATGACAGTTTCAGTTATATATATACTATTGATCATGATATGGCAATTATTATTACTGTTTTACTCTAGTATGAATTTCTGCGGAGTACAGTGGCTTTTAGTGCTCACGCCCCCCCCCCACTATATTATTCTTTTCAGGTTTCAGGGTCGGTCCGGAGGAGTGACCGGAGCTGGTGGTCATGAGTTTGTTTATATAGACTTTTGGACATGTATACATGTGTTTTTGCCACGTTTTGAACATCCGCTGACACTTTCAAGTTTTCGAACTCGCATGTTAATACTCAGGTTTCGTCAGTCATATTTTATACAGTTTTACATGCTTGTTTGACTAAGATATTCCGTTTTTCTTAATACTTTTAATTCGGAAAAGATAACGGATTTTAGTTAAGAAATGGTTCTCAGTAACACCTCGAACCACGATTTCGCAAGTTAATAGGTATTTTTAGAAAAGAAATTGCGAAAATTTGACTCTGATTTTTAATAAGCTAGCGGGGTGTTACAAATGGTATCAGAGCACGTTTTGTGTATCTGAATACATTATTAAGTCAAGAAATTTTCAGAAAAACCGACCACGCTACGCTCACGCCTCGCCGACTACCAGGTAAGTGTTGAGTTACAGTTTATATATATCTGAACGAATGCTTAAGTCTATGCTCAGTAGAGGGTATCAGATATTTAACCTTAGAAACCAGTAAGATGCTCGAGTTAGTGATACAATATTTTCAGAACATAGTCGATTGTCCCAGTGATTTGATAGTTTGACTCTAGTTTTCGTGGGTTAATTTTAGCAACTCGTCAAGAGATTTGTGCGTATTCATAATCAGTTGAAGTATTTTATCATGTTATAATTTTGCGTCTGATTGTGTTGATCTTTTCAATACTCAGATGCCACCTCGTAGAGAACCAGATCATCAGGAGGTCCCCCAGGCCACAGTAGTCGCACAGTTTCGCGACTATCACCCAGAAAAGTTCTCCGGCCAGGGAGATCCTCGTATCGTGGACGAATGGGTCCAAGGCCTTGAAATGATTTTCGAGGTCATGGACTGTCCAGACCGCTATCGTGTTTTATGCGCACAGCTTCAGCTGACCGGTGATGCTCGACTCTGGTGGAATGCTTACTGGAGTATGCGTCCCGGCGAAAAGGACGGTTGTACCTGGGACAGGTGTAAGGAGTTGATCGTGAGAAGTACTATCCCGCGTACTACCGAGCAGAGATGGAGCGTTAGTTCCTGGCGCTCAAACAGGGTACTCGTTCCGTAGATGAGTACGAGAGGGAATTCACTAGACTCGGGGCCTTTGTTCCCGACCTAGTGCGTACAGAGGCGCAAAGAGCGCAGCGTTTTATTGACGGGCTTTACCCAGCAGTCCGTCACAACATTGTAGGGCACAGAGTCTAGACCTACGCTCGTACTGTTTTTATCGCCCAGGAGGTTGACGCAAGCATTAGGAGGGAGACAGTTCCGATTCCAGCCAAGCCAATTGCCCAATCACCTACTCAGCCTGAAGCTGCTCAACAACCGAAGAAGCAGAACAAGAGGAAGTGGAGAGGACCCCAGGATGATCACAAGAACCGTTCCAGACAACAGCAGACCCTACCTTGTGCTACTTGTGGACGACGCCATCGCGGAGAATGTCTTGTAGGCCAGAACATCTGTTTCTTTTGTCACCAGCCCGACCATATCAGCCCCAACTGCCCAGAATGACTGCAACAACAATCGCAACAATGACAGCCACCTCAGCAACCTCAACAGTAGCAGCCCAGGCAACAGCCACCACGACCCCAGCAACAACCACGCGGTAGACAGCAGGCCCGTGTCTTTGCAGTTGACCAGAGGGAGGCCGACCAGCACCCAGGTACCATGTTTGGGATGATTATTCTTAATGATGTGCCTGTTTATGCCTTATTTGACACCGGAGCGACCCATTCTTTTATATCACGCCGATGTCTCGAGCTACTGGAGTCCATTCTCTTACCACTGTCGATCCTCTCGAGGTGAGTTTAGCCTCGGAACGAAAGATAGTGACTGATGTTAGAGCCACCGACCTCATCCTTTCCATCGGCGGCCGTATTTTGACTACTGATGCTTATGTTATCGAGATGAGGGATTTTAACCTCATACTCGGTATGGATTGGCTAACACGTTTTCACGCAGATATCCGATGTCATGACCGGGAGATTACTCTTTATCTTCCGGGAGATGATCAGATCACTTATTTCGGCTCCAGGACTCGTACTCTGCCCCATATTATTTCTATGGCGAAAGCCAGGAGGATTCTTCGACGGGGTGAATGCCAGGGTTACCTTGTGAGCCTCGTCGGAGATGAGCCAAAAGCACGGTCACCTCATGACATTCCAATTGTTCGTGAGTTGGTGGACGTGTTTCCAGATCAGCTTCCCGGCGGTCCACCCAGCCGACAGGTGGAATTTTCTATCGATCTTATCCCTGGAGCCGGACCCGTTTCTAAGGCTCCATACAGAATGGCACCTAAAGAACTGCAGGAATTAAAGACCCAAATTCAAGAGTTGCTGAATCTCAGTTTCATTCGACCGAGCGTCTCACCTTGGGGAGCACCCGTTCTCTTTGTCAAGAAGAAGGACGGATCCATGCGTATGTGTATTGACTACTGGGATCTTAACCGGTTGACGATCAAGAATAAATATCCGCTTCCCAGAATTGATGACTTATTTGACCAGTTGAGGGGCTCCTGTGTATTTTCCAAGATCGATTTACGTCCAGACTACCATCAGCTGAAAATCAAGGAATCAGACATACATAAGACAGCGTTTCGTACAAGATACGGTCACTTCGAGTTCGTGGTTATGCCATTTGGCCTCAGCAATGCCCCGACAGTATTTATGGACTTGATGGACCGTGTGTTTCATCCTTTTCTTGATCAGTTCGTTATTGTATTCATGGATTATATTCTTATCTATTCCAAGAGCCAGAAGGAGCATGAAGCACATCTGAGGGCCGTTCTTGAGACCCTTAGACGTGAAAAGTTATATGCGAAGTTCTCTAAATGCGAATTTTGGCTTCAGCGAGTGGCCTTTCTTGGCCACATTATTACTCAAGCAGGTATTGAAGTAGATCCTTCCAAAATTTCCGCAGTCCAGAACTGGTCAGCACCGAAGAATCCGTCCAAGGTTCGTAGTTTCCTCGGCCTTGCAGGTTATTATCGCAGATTTATTGAGGGATTTTCGAAGATTGCCCTCCCTTTGTCCCAGTTGACGAGGAAGTTTGTGAAGTTTTAGTGGACAGACCGTTGTGAGTCGAGTTTTCAGGAGCTGAAACGGAGGCTTACGACGGCACCGGTTGACTATTCCAGACCCTTCTCGGGGTTTCACCATCTATAGTGATGCTTCGAGGCGGGGTTTGGGGTGTGTTCTTATGCAGGACAGCTAGGTTGTAGCGTATGCTTCACGTCAGTTGAAGCCTCATGAGCAGAACTATCCTACCCACGACCTGGAGTTAGCTGCAGTGGTACATGCACTCAAGATATGGCGGCATTATCTTTATGGTGGTCGATGCGAGATTTACACCAATCATAAGAGTCTGTAGTATATTTTCACGCAAAAGGAGCTCAACATGAGTCAGCGATGTTGGTTAGAGCTTGTTAAAGATTATGATTGCACGATTCAGTATCATCCGGGAAAAGCAAATGTTGTAGCTAATGCCCTGAGCCGAAAGGTAAAGGGCGAATTATCTTGTTCTATTACCCAACAGTGTCATCTTGTTCGAGACTTTGCCCAGATGCAGATTCAGGTCGTCGAGTTACTTCTTCCAGTGATTACAGGGGGTGTTAGCTCGATGCAAATTCAGCCCACGTTGAGGGACAGAATCCGGCGAGAACAGGCTCATGATCAGTTTATTCATGCTATTGAGGCCAAGGTTTCCGCCGGAGGAGTCGAGGGTTTTTCCCGAGGCACAGATGGCGCCTTGGAGTTTTGAGGCAGAATTGTAGTGCCGAAAGTCGAGACTTTACAGAATGAGATCTTGACGGAGGCACACACCGCGCCTTATTTAGCTCACCCCAACAGCACCAAGATGTATCACGACCTGAAAGGGTCTTTCTGGTGGACGGGAATGAAGAAGGATGTTGCCAGTTCCGTAAAGAAGTGTTTGGTCTGTCAGCAAGTTAAGGCCGAGCACAAGAGTCCCTTAGGCCTTCTGTGACCACTCGAGATTCCGAAGTGGAAGTGGGAGGAGATTGCAATGGATTTTTTTACAGGGTTACCGAGGTCGTCTGAACATCACGACGCTATTTGGGTCGTGGTCGACAGATGGACTAAGGTTGCTCACTTCTTACCTGTTTCGATGACCATGTCGATGGAAAAGTTAGCCGAGATTCACCCGTGGGATCGTTCGACTCCACAGAGTGCCCGTTCATATTGTGTCAGATCGAGATCCCAGATTCACCAGTAGATTCTGGGAGAGTTTACACGAAGCGATGGGCACGCAGTTACAGTTCAGTTCGGCTTACCATCCGGAGACAGACGGTCAGACAGAAAGGACTATTCAGATGCTCAAGGATATGCTCAGAGCGTTAGTTCTAGACAGAGGTGCTAAGTGGGAGTCAATTTTACCGCTAGTTAAGTTCGCCTATAACAACAGTTATCAGGCGTCGATCCAGATGGCTCCTTTTGAGGCACTTTATGGACGTAAATGCCGCTCGCCCCTTTATTGGGACGATGTTGGTGAACGTCGAGTACTCGGTCCGAAGATGATCGAGGAGACAGCTGAGCAAGTTGAGCTTATTAGACAAAGACATAGAACAGCACAGAGTCGGCAGAAGTCATCAGCCGACAAGCACAGACGTGATATCCAGTTCGAAGTCGGAGAACGAGCCTTTCTGAGAGTTCGTCCATTCCGAGGGATCGTTCGATTTGGGAAGAGAGGGATGTTACATCCTCGATTTATCGGCCCATTCGAAGTTCTCGAACAAGTGGGCGAAGTGGTCTATCGTCTAGCTCTGCCTCCCGAGTTGTCTAATGTACATAATGTCTTTCATGTGTCCATGTTACGTAAATATGTGTGCCATCCAGATCATTTTCTTCAGTATACTGATATTTAGCTTCAGCCAGATTTGTCGTACGAGGAGTATCCGGTAGCAGTGTTGGACCGCGAGGTTCGGCGGCTTCGGAGACGAGACATTCCCCTCGTACGCATTAGATGGAATCGTTACGGAGAGTCAGATTCTACTTGGGAGCGTGAAGCAGACATTAGAGCTCGTTTTCCCGACTTTGAGTTTTGATGTATATATACTTTTCTTGTATTCTGTATATATGTTTAGTTTGATATTTCCGGGGATGGAAATACTTTAAGGAGGGTAGATTGTAATAGCCCAGCTTCTTGTTATTAAAATGTAATGTATTTTATTTTATTATTCTCGTTCAGTTTCAGCGTTTAAGTCAATCAAGTTCGACTTTAAGTCGAAAGTCTATTCAGTTGAATTATTAACCGAGTCGAATTCGATAATTAATTTCCGAACCATTTATTTTATAAACAGACATTATTAATCGGGATTAATTATTAAATGTTAAGAATGTTGGGATTTAATTTCGAGATTAAATTCATGTCTAAGTCTCGGAAGTGAAAGCCATAGCACGCACGCACGCCGTGCGTTGCCGTGCGTAGCGCGCGCGCGGTACTAAGCTACCGCCTATCATTAGCTTATATTAAGCTAAACATCATGATCAATGCTAAGCAACCCCAAGCCCATCTCCTTAATAATTGTCGTGGGGAATTTTCACCAAGGATAAATGTTGGTGCAAGTTGTGTGGTGACTCACCTACTAGCTTGTAACACATGGCCCAAGCATAGCCTACGTGGGATGACTAAGCACGTGCATGTGCGCCACATCGGGTGATGACTAAGCCGAGCACAAGCCACCTCAATACACGGCCGAGACATGTGGCATCATGGGAGAATTCATCATCTTTCACCTCCTTTGACCCAAGTTAATCCCAATAATTTTTACCTCTTTTTAAATAGCCATAGCCGTGAGTTTTCCCATATATTTGCATGCAAAACCGAGACCTATATCAGCCTATAAACTGAGAGAAAGTAGTGAGAAAAATTAAGGGAAAAATCATACAATAATCCCCAAGAATAACCGAAGCTAAGGAGGAGCACACGCACAAGCATTCGAGTACCGAACACGCACGCAAGTCGCCGTGCATTTCTCGATCAGTTCAAAGGGTATACTCCCTTTTATCCTCTTTTCATATATTTAAGCTCATAGTAATAAGATCATGTCGATATCATGTTGTTCGGTCCATGTTTTTAGCAAAAACGTACCCGGAGGCGCTATATAAGCCCTCCCGAGTGATTTCAAAATCTAACCGGCAAGTCCCAAGCAATTTATGTATATTTAGTCATTTCAAGTCATTTTATATTCAATCATATGTGGGTTGCCGGAAAAAGTTGTCGGACGGCCGGCGAGAGGCCGACCGTGGTGCCTACCCGCACGCAGCATGCGCATGGCACGCCCAGCAGTTTCAGCGGGCTCGCAGGCAGCGTGCACACGCCCAGCAGTGGGTACGCGTAACCGGTGCCCAGTGTCCAGAAACGTGCTGTTGCAGTTATGCGTGTAGGCGTGCGCAGTGCACGCGAACACATACGGCATCACGTAATCAGCCCGTCCGCGTACGCAGAAGCGCGTCGCACGCCCAGTAGCGTACCCCGCAACGCCCGTACGCCCGCCAGCAGTGCTCCGCGCACGCTGGCCAGTGTCCACGCACGCCAGCACGCCCAACAAGGTGCCAACAGTGCTCAGCAGGCCTCGGCGTTGCCCGGAAGCACGTCTGAGTGCCCAGTCATCCCCGCACGCATAGCCCGTGTGCCAGTTGCCTGCCTACGGCGCACAGTAGCACCCGGCAGTGCCGTGCCTGCCAGTGCCGTCGCCAGTGCCCGCGGCAGTGGCCAGTCATGCCCAGTAAGTGTCCAGCAGTCATTGGCCGTGCACAGCAGCACGCCAGTGACCGTCCCCAGCTCACGGGCGAAGCCAGCCAGCGCCAGCCAGCGCCAGCAGCGCCTAGGACGCGCATAGTGCGCGCACATGACCGAGCCGGTGACCAGCCAGCGGCCGACTGCCCGGCCGCAGCGAGCCGGCGGTCCGGCCAGTCAGTGAACCGGCCAGTTCAGACCAGTTACTTGAGCAGTTCAGTACTCAGTGACCCAGTCCGATTTTAGTACAGTATTTCGGTTAATTCTTCAGTCCATTTAGTTCAGTTTATCTGTACCTGTTCAGTCCAGTTTTCTTGTCAGTCAAGTTAGACCCCGAGATTATTCCAGTTAAATATTTAGATCGAGTCGAGCATCTTAACAGCTATTTTCAGTCAGTCTGAGCATAGTACTTAGTATTTATTTATTTATATATATTTCTGCAGATTGATCAGCAGCAGCACTTACATTTTCAGACTAGAAGTTTAGGTGGGGACTCAGACTAAGTATTACATTGAGTATAATCACAGTTATCATGTTCAAGGTATGTATATTCAGTTCCTGCTCAGTGAGGCTAGACAAAGTAAGACCATCTGAGTTCTAGTGGCGTAATCTGCCCACTAGAGTGTGCACATAGGAGCGGCGCAGTGTATTATAGCCGCCAGATACAGCATTTGATCCCGTAGCAGATACGGTCGATCGCAGTTACAGTACATGATAAGACACTTTCAGTTATATATATATATACTATTGATCATGATATGGCAATTATTATTACTGTTTTACTCTAGTATGAGTTTCTGCGGAGCACAGTGGCTTTTAGTGCTCACGCCCCCCCACTATATTATCCTTTTCAGGTTTCAGGGTCGGTCCGGAGGAGTGACCGGAGCTGGTGGTCGTGAGTTTGTTTATATAGACTTTTGGACATGTATACATGTGTTTTTGCCACGTTTTGAACTTCCGCTGACACTTTCAAGTTTTCAAACTCGCATGTTAATACTCAGGTTTCGTCAGTCATATTTTATACAGTTTTACATGCTTGTTTGACTAAGATATTCCATTTTTCTTAATACTTTTAATTCGGAAAAGATAACGGATTTTAGTTAAGAAATGGTTCTCAGTAACACCTCGAACCACGATTTCGCAAGTTAATAGGTATTTTTAAAAAAGAAATTGCAAAAACTTGACTCTGGTTTTTAATAAGCTAGCGGGATGTTACATCTTTCACTTATGTTGTATAAATAAAAAATCTTAGATTAACAATAAGATAATAACCAAAGTAATCATAGTTTGGAGCATAGTGCCAAACATCTCACTCGAAAAACAACATATGAGAAAGTAGTATCTGATCTAATGATCTAAAGAGCTGTAATTGTTGTTTATTCTCGAATACTTCCTCTTGGACTCTGGCGGCGAACCACCATAGGCTGGTTGTAGAGAAAAATAGTTGCACCACGAATGAGCATACGATTGTGGATAGGCATATTACTCTGTGAACCCGAACTCGATGGATAAGATTTAAGATATTTGAACAACTTTGTCACAACGAGCCATCTCAAGTTAATGATTCTCCTTGATCCGCTAATTACCTTGCACTTTACCTCAGACTGGAACTCCTCATCTTCACCATCATTTTTCCTTTTGTTCATTGAAAATGAACTGCCATCTGACACAGATAAATTTCTGATCCACACGTTGACAGTACAATCCCATGATCTAGAACATACTTGATCAGAAATTGACAATCGCGGTGAATGTTTCAAATTCATTTAAATGAATTATGTTGTTCTGGATGACTTAAGAAGCAAAACTAAATACTGTCTCACCTAAAGGTTGTGTGTACTACAATGTTCTGAACAACAGCTTTATGATCCCTCAGCTGGATGGGAAAAAATAGTAGGTCCTCTTCCATCTCAAGTATTCTATGAACTTTAATCATCACTTGAAGGGCCTCAAAATCCGTCTGCTTAGTAAAATATTTAAAGACTCAAACCAGCAAAAACCTGTAAGAAAACAATAGAGTATTGGCATTAATAACAAATGGTTCAATAACCTAACCTCAAGATTCACCTTTCATCCCATCAATAGTTTCAGACAATCAAGTAAAATATGCTCACCTTAAGGGTCTAAATAATGATGGCGCAAAAGGTCAAGGACTCAATCGATTGCGGACGAAGCACCTTTGCCTTCTCCTCCGTGAAGCAACTGAGGAATATTCTCGTGTGTTCTGCTTCGCCCTCAAATTGACCCGAATACCTCCGGTCGCGACTCTTGATTTGATTAATTGAGTGTTCTTTTCAAATGCTTGTCACCCATAAGCTTTTGAACCTGATAAATGACATGAATAACATAACAAGCATCCCGGTATCCAATCCTATGTTATCAGCACTTTCCAGCACCATATATACATAAGTACACACATGATAGCTCAGCCAAACAAAATCTAAGCATGAAATAATTCAATAATTTCAATTAGTTTGATTTGCATACGAAATTCAATATAAAACAGACATCATCGAGAAATCCAAATGCAATAAATTTCCAACGCCCAACACTTAATTCAAAGGGAAAATTCATATGCAAATTACCCAAAAGGTACAATCCACAACATGAGAACATGATACATACACCAACTCAATCGACGAAATACCCAGCAAAATCACATTACATTACAACCCCAACCTTTTAAAACAATTATAACTGAACCAAAATTAAATGGCGGGATAAAATCTAAAAGCTAACTTGAACCTTGGCCTTGACTTTATCGATGGTCTCACTTTTGTCGACCTTGACCATGATCGTTTTCCTGTGAGGGGTTTCACGAAAATCTGCATTTTTCCAGTGAGGGGTTTCACGAAAATCGACATTTTCTTTTGTACGCTTAACTGCTACATAGATTTTTCAAAATTACCGTCTGGGCGACTGGTCAACCAACGCTGATGACCCGATATCCACTCTCAGATGTCGGATCTGCGTAACTCAGCTGCTCGGATCTCGAGGAATTCCACCGCAGCTAGAGGGAGAGGAGGTGCCGGAACACGTCTTTATGGCACCGTTGATGGCGAGAATATCGCCTCCTTCGCGGTGCACGAGGGGGACGGGAGGACCCAGAAGAAGAAATATCTTCGAAGGTTCAGAGCTCATTGAGGACGACCTCAAATTTGGCGGCCCCGTATTTTCCAGCCGATCAGGTTCTCCTAAATCCGCCATTGCCTGAATTTCTAAATTTTTAAAACTTCTTCACTGATGCTATACAAAATTTTGAAAAAATAAAACAAAACAAAGATAATTAACATCAACGAAACAAAAGGTAAGAAAATTTGGAAAATGAGGAGCGAAAATATAACCCCTACGAAATTGACCAAAATACTCTTAGAAACATAAATACCAGAGTAAGGTCGTCGGGGTACAGAAACACCGAGCATCTCGTTGATGGAGACTCTGAGCACCGACGGCAATGACAGAATAAGCAGTCCTCGACGGTTAGGCAACGACGGCAGCTGAGTGGTCATATGCTGCTGGTGAATTCTCGTCTCCACTCGCTCCTCAAAGCACTCTTCAACACTCCAGTCCACGTTCACGATCTCTCTTTAACTTTAACTTCCAACACCGTCGCCACTTCCGCCTCTCGACCTCTTAAACTCGCTGTCTTCTTCAGCACCATCATCTGTTCAACCTCGACTGAGAAAAATTAAAAATAAAAATAAAAATTACCCATCAACATAAAACCATCACAAAAGGCGCTTGCAGAAATGAATTACGATCTGAATTCATAAATAATACCCGATGAATCCCTGAGAGTGGCGACCCTATGCCTTCTCCTCGGCGCGTCGTCGATGGTAGAACCAACATCTCGCAAACCTCTGCTTCTCTTCATCCCTCGCTCAAATACATGGATTTCCACCATTTCAAGGGAGAGAAAAAATGAAACGAAAATTCCAATAACAACGAATCACGAGTAGGCGAACAAATAAAAAATTCAATTTTTAACCCCTTTAAATCTTCCTAAAAGCTCTCCACTTTCATCTGTCGATTACTCATTTTTCAGGAAATAATTAAAAACCTTCAAGATGGGATTTTTTTCAGAGATACCGACCCAGAGATTGAAATTATAAGAAACCCCTTTCGGTTATCGATCTTTTTTCAGAGCCCTCGAACCTCGATTTATCTGAGAAACCTAGAAGTGGTTTTCGGCGCGGGTGAAGGGAAAATATGCAAGAGGATTGGGTCTTCAGGGAGCTCGATTCCTTTTGAAAATTGTAAATGAGGTAATTGGTTGGGAAGAGTTTGTAAAGAGAGAGAGTTGTTTTTACTTGCTCCCGTCTCTATCAATCTTGCTTGTCTGACAATTATGTGAAAAGAAAGAAAAAGTTTTTGTTGACCCAGAAAATCTGGCAAGAAAGAATAGTGAATTCTATTGGAAGCCAAACAAGGGGAGAACAAAAAAGACCACGTACGGTCCACAAAATACAATTAAAATCAAAATGAATGGCGAAATTGTAAATATAATTGGACACGTGTCGACCACCGGAAGGGTCGAAATTGGACACGTGTCGTCACCACAATCACCCAAACTCGTTTGTATATATATATATATAAGAGATATATATATATATATATACATTCATTACTTATTTATTGTTTCACCAAGGGTGATTCCTATTTTATTAGAATGACATACTCGGTATTTTTGTGAGTGATACAATTTATATGATGTGTTGTTACAATTATTCACGGTCACTATGTTCCGGTTCGCTGGGTTGATTACATCCCTGAAATGAGCTCAGGAACGAATATTATGTTAAACACTGCAGGTGCATTAATTTTAACATAATGATTAAGGAATGTGGTGGTACTAATTTCAAATCTTGCGGGATAAAGGAAGTTGATTAATTTTATTTTCAATAATTTAATTAATCAATGAACGTTATATCTTAAACACGGGAATGGTAAATTGATAATTAATATTAATTAATTAAGTAGAAGGGGCGAATTTATTGAATAAATTGGAGCTAAATGGGGAGAGAAATAATATTACTCCACTAGAATGTTTTATTATTAATTCAATTAAGAGAAATGAATTAATTTATTCTCTATTATTAATGTACTAATTAGAAGTTTAAATTCTTTCTAGAATATTACCAAAGATTGTGAGACTTGGGAGTCTTCTAGATGCGGTAATAAGGTTGGAAAGAATTAGGTCTTCTAGAAGAGAAATGATTTGGAGAATATAAGGTTTTTAACCCTAATTGGAAAAGCCCACATTTAGTGCCAACTTAAGGTCCATAATGTAGCCTATAAATACACAATGTCTCAACTTGTCTTGTTAATGCATATTGGCCAATTTTTAAGTCTTGAAAAAGCGAGGAAAATCGTGCTTCTTACATATATTGAGGGTTGGGGAGTATTGTTTAATCGCACCAACAAGATTATTCGAAGTAGGAGTATAAGTCATACATTAGAAGATTTTAAGGTTCAATATATTCCGAGCATCACGACGAACTGATCATCATCGGATTTATTCCGGCGAACAAAAATGCGACCAAAAAGCAGCACCAGCAGACGTGCCGCCTCTCGGGTGGCAGCGCACTAACCCCGAACCATTGGTCCCTTTTCAAGATGTTCGACCAGATTTTTGTGTCGAACAATAAATTCACCTTTTACCTCTTGAACCCCTTTTTCTAAACCTCGAATTGAGAGCTCCAAGTTCCACTAAAGTATATATGAATCTCTTAGCCAATGATCTTTGATTAAGGGGGAATTTTCGATAAGTTTCCTATGCCAGTTGTGAGAGTTTATCGAGTCGGCAACATAGAAGTTTTGCATTGATATTGGGCAGAGCCTTAAGTCTCGATTAGAGACTGTGTTTGCTTCGTTGAAATCGAGATTGCGAAGATTGAGAGTGTAATGGAATTAGACCGTCAAGCATGGGTTGCCATGTCGACCGTTTCTGACGAAGATGCACAGGTTATGATGAGATCATGGACAAGTTTTTCAGCATGAGTCGGGCAAAGAGGTGTTGGACACCTTAGTTATGGGAATATAAAGGAGCCGCCGTCGTGCGTTGTTAGACCTTTTGAGTTCTCGATCGAGTTAATGACCTAGCCTAATGGTTGGTCTTACTACCAAAGCTTTCTGGAATGGACTACATGTTGTACACCTCGAGTGGAGGAGATATGTACACCTCGAGTGAAGGAGTTATGTGCATAATCCCGGGGCACGTAGTAAACTTTAACGACTTGCATGTTAGGCAGAACCTTACCTGTGAGAAGGTACTGGTGCCCGTGGTGGGATGGAGTGTCCATCATTCAAGGAACCGATTAAGTACACGTTAAAGTCTAGAGGAGCCGTTGCAGCGAGGGTGATGTGACTCTGGAGGGCGAGACAATTTTTGGAGAATGTATCTAAACTTCTGACTTTAAACTTCTATTGTGTATGTGTTATTCCTTTAGTTTGCTTGTTCTTGTGAAATTTCAGAGGACGGAAATCTTTTAAGGAGGGTAGATTGTAGCGCCCCATTCGTTCTAGATTAATTAGTGTATTTTAGGTTTATTCGCCTCGTTTTTTTTTATTATTATTTTAGGTGTTTTGCTCGGCAAATTTGCGTTAAGCTTTTGATGTTTATTTCAGTGTCCTCGACTAGCTATCTTAAGTGGAATAATTTTTCTAGACGTGACCATCTACTTAAATTATTTCAAATATTTACGCCTTCGTCCTTCGTTTTATAATTCGTTGCCGAATCGTTCGGATATTCGTCATTTAATCACGTAGAATTTTTTTCGAGCCATTTTCAATATTCTCTAGAACATTGGGTTCGACCCAATTCTTACATATTTTCCGGCCCAAGTATTGATCAAATTCGGCCTTTGCCAAATGAAGTTTGGATCCAAAAGTATGTTCAAATTTATATTCATGAGAAAAATTATGGCAAGACCCCTCCATATATACCTTGCATCATTTTTGGTTGTTTATCCTTGTGAATCAAGCGAAGTCTCGGCCTTACACATTTCATTGACATTCAAAATTTGAATTTGAGGTGGCCATTTATGGAATTAACTTTGTTCAATTTTTGTAACCTCTTATGCAAGGAAAAACCGAGATTTCCATGTCTTTAGTATCAGCCTTTCCTTTTATCATTTTTTTGTACACATTCATTCCCATATTCATTACTCTCACATGGCATTTTGCAACATACTTTCACAAAGAAATATTCAAATTCTCACAAGTTCTTTCAAAAAGCAAAATAGGATTCAACTACTTCAGTACACTCATCCCTTCTCGACATCAATCAGCACGCAAGCCACCAGATCGAGGCCACTATCGCTCAACCCGCGCTCGGCTGAAAAATAGATACATCGATCCTTACAGCCACCCAGTTTGATTGTGCAAGCGCTGACCATCGCTCGACATCGGGCCATCATTCGGAGATGCAGCCCGCCATACGCCAGAAATCTAAAACGCCACTCCAACTTCAGATTGAGTGCACCAAATTATGGAGTCGCTTGCCTCGGAGCCGGCGGCTCTCAAACCTCCACTGTCAGAACCCGACGGGCCCCGTCAGCCACCATCATCTCGAGCTGAGTCATCATTGGTACCTGCTCGCCTCTGGGTTTCAACCCCGCACCAGTCCGGCCAGCCTCCTTTCGCGCAACACTCGTGATTCGTCGCTCTCAGTCATCCTCGAGACCTTCAACCACCACATCGAGTAGCCTCTAGTCGATGTTACATTTGAGCAGCCGTCGACTAAGAAAACCCCGTGTTAGGACCGGTTAGGATTTCAAAACTATGCATGTAATGAACTATCTACAAATTAAACCCTAAGTGCATCGAAACTAGAAGCGAGGTTCAACACGTACTGTATTTAATTTTACTGACTCTGAAGCGTTTCTGATCTTCGTAGTTGGAGATCGTCTAAGTCTCATGTCTGTTGGGCAACTGGGCTAGATCTGACATCACCATTGAATCATCCACCATCCATGTCGGATCATCCCAAACCTCTGTTAACTTGGTCAAACCTCTCGAGACTCGCCGGGACACTTCAATCCCTTGTTGGACCTGTCTGGACAGAGTTGGACACATTTGGGTAAGTTCTGTGAATACTGGGCCAAACTGGAGTGTTGTCCGCGCTGCAAGGCCACCATGGACGAAAGTGGGCCGTGAAGATTGGCCCAATAGCGACGCGGATGGGCTAGATAGAAGGCAGGCTAGAACTGGGCTTCGCATGGGCTGGGGCAGTCAGGATACGCAGGTTGACTTTGGGTTTGGGCACGGGTTGGCCTCGGGCTTCATGGGCTAACGCTGTGAAGTGGTGCGGGCTTCACGGGTTGTGTGCCCCGCGTGCTGGATTTGCTTAACGATGGGCCGCGTGCTACTGGGCTTCGCGCAGCATTGAGCAGTTGCGGATGAGAACCTGTGCTACGCGCGATGGGTCGTCTCCCTTGGCAGCATGCTATGGGTTGTGGCGCAAAAATTTGCCAGGCAAGCTGGGCCGCGAACCACCAGTTGCTGGTGTTGGGATCTATGAGGATCTTGTTATGTACAAATCACGAATTCAATAGAAAACGTAAACATATGCGCAGCGAATCTAAAGGTTTGCGTAGAGAACTTACGACTTAAAATTTATGGCGTTCTGGCTGATCTTCCGGATGGTCGTACAAACACAAGAACACGTCAGGATCACGAACGGATGAACCGGGACACGTATCGGGATGGGTTGTGTGGTCGGGCTGGATCGAATCGTCGGGTTGGACGCGTCGGGTAGGCGGGATCACCGGTTCGCACATCGGGGAATCACCGGGATGGTCGCGGGCGTGTCGCGACTTCGGTTCACTGTGGCTTGCGTCGGCTCGTGGCTGGTCCAGTTCGTCTACGACGGTCGGCGGTCCTCGGGCTTGGCTTGTGGATCGTCGATGCTGTAGAAGATTATAGGGTCTCGAACACCTAAAGATCTTCTACTGTATATCTCAAATACCCTCTTCAACTTGTACTGGTGGAACAACAGGAAGAAGATAAAGCTTGAATGGGAACTCTGAGAGAGAGAAAGGCGTGGCATGTTATGCGTGTATAATGTCTTGGGTTCTCTTTTCATGAGCTTAATAATGTATATATAGAGCTACAGTAGGGACCCTTAGGAGATTAAGATTAGGACTCCTTAATTAATTTAAAATACTTGTGGACCAATCCACTTATTTTAATTAATTAAATAATAATAATTACTCGATTTATCTCTCCATGTTTAAGACATAATGTCTATTAATTAATTCGATTACTGACAATCAAGAATTAATTAATTTAATTATTATTTCACGAAGCGCTCGCTCATACATTCTTACTATGCTGAAATTTAATCCACCTGTAGGGTTTAGCATAATAATCCTTCATGAACCAACTCCGGGGACATCATCAAACTAAACGTACATGGTGACCGTAATGTAGCAATATTACCCAAGACAGAGAGTTTATTGGCCCAGTTCACTAAGCCTCACCCATGTGAATCAAAGTAATAAGTACTACACATATATGTCTGTTTAATATCTTACGGGTTAAGAGCACACAGTAATTAACCAAGACCTAGTTCGTTTACAACGATCAGCATAAAACGAACTGCTCATCTCTAGGATCCTATTTAATACATAAATGTACTAGTGCAACTAATCAGTCAAGACAAACTGTACGGTTGACACTACAACAGTTCACGATGGGGTATCCATATCCATCTAGGTTGTGAACCATTATTTCTTGTTTCGCGAGCAACTGATAGTATAATCTTCGGTTTGCCCGATGACGACCCACTCTAATGCAAAACAACAGAACGTAGAACTTGTTTAATCTAACATGTTTCTCTTTCATAAAGGGTAAAAGTGTAATATCATCCAAAGTCAAGCTTTCAGTATATAACACCAACAATCTCCCACTTATACTTAAAGCTTTCGTTTTGTCAAGTATAATATTATCAATCTGTTATTCTAAAAGACCTATGTCGATCCTATCGCCATGCACTTGACTCACATTCCTATCACGTGTTTGACGAAGACCTTCTCCGGCAAACTATTCGTGAAGGGATCAGATAGGTTGTCCTCAGATGCAATCTTGGCAACATCAACGTCTCCTCTACCAACTATCTCTCGAATCAGATGGTACTTGCGCTCTATGTGTTTGCTTGTTCTGTGGGCTCGTAGTTCCCTTGAGTTTACTATTGCTCCACTGTTATCACAGTACACGGTGATACCACGTGGCAAACTCATAATCACCTCTAAGTCCACTAAGAAGTTTCTAAGCCAAACTGCCTCTTTCGCTGTTTCTGAGGCTTCTATGTACTCAGCTTCCGTGGTGGAGTCTGTCACGCATTTCTGCTTAACACTCCTCCATGAAATGGCTCCACCTCCCAAGGTAAACATATAACCTGAGGTTGACTTACTTTCGTCCCTATCTGACTGGAAATCAGAATCGTTGTAACCCAGAGGTAATAAGCTATCTGCACGGTAAACTAGCATGTACTCTTTAGTCTTTCTCAAGTACTTGAGTATATGCTTCACCGCAGACCAATGTTCTCTACCCGGATTACTTTGATATCTAGCTACTAAGCCAACGGCGTAGCTGATATCTGGCGTAGTACACAACATAGCATACATAAAACTTTCTACTGCCGATGCATAAGGAATTGTCTTCATGTCCTCTATCTTTTGATACGTCTTAGGAGACATCTCCTTAAAGAGAGGGAGTCCTTTCCTAAAAAGTACGGTACCTTTCTTGGAATCCTGTATGCTGAATCTAGCCAAGACAGTATCTATGTATGATGGCTAGGATAAGCACAGCATCCTCTTCTTACAGTATCGAACGACCATAATACCAAGAATGTGTCTTGCTTCTCCTAAGTCCTTCATATCAAACTGCTTAGAAAACCACACATTTACGTTTGACAATTCTTTCTTACTGTTTCCAATAAGAAGTATGTCATCTACGTACAACACAAGAAATACCACCACGCTCCCACTGATTTTCTTGTACACACAGTGCTCATCTAGACATTGAGTGATTCCGTACAACAGAATCACTTCATCGAACCGAATTTTCCAAGATCTCGAAGCTTGCTTCAGTCCATAAATGGACCGATTAAGCTTATACACTAGATTCTCACATCCTTTTGCAATGAATCCCTCTGGTTGCTGCATATAGATGCCTTCCTGAAGGTTTTCGTTAAGGAAAGTTGTCTTGACATCCATCTGGCAGACCTCATAATCCATATGAGCGGCTACAGCCAAGAGATTCTAAATGGACTTAAGCATAGCTACTGGCGAAAAGGTCTCATCATAGTCTATATCCTCAATCTGGGTATAACCTTTCGCAACAAGTATAGCTTTGAAGGTTTGTACCTTCCCATCTGATCCTCTTTTTCTCTTATCGATCCACTTACATCCAATGGTTCGTACCCCATCGGGTGGTTCTACAAGATCCCAGACCTGATTAGACTCTATTGACCCCATTTCAGTATTCATTGCAACTTTCCATAAATCTGCATCTTTATCGTGGAGTGCCTCGTTGTAGGTCCTTGGGTCTGATTCTAGGTTTTCTGGTACTGAGCCTTTAGACATTCTAAGACCTATCCATCGGTCGGGTAACTGAGAAACCCTCCCACTACGACGAGGTACTGTCTGCACTGGTACATTCTCAGTGTGTCGAGTTGCAGTATTATGTGATGTATCTACTTGCGCAGTCGGTGGGGAACTATCGACTTCACCCCTCAACTCCTGTAAGACTAGTCTACTCGCGGGCTTGTGATTAATAATATAGTCTTCTTCCAATAATCTAGCGTTTGTGCTACCGATCACCTTCTGATCCTCGGGACTATAAAATAATCAACATTTCGTTTCCTTGAGATAGCCCACAAAAACTTGTGCTTCTGAACGCTTTTCCAATTTACCTTTCACTTGATAGGGCAACCGAAAGAAATGATTGTGGCTGAAGCTGGAGCAGCTACTTTTGAACCAGCCTCATGCACTAAGACGTGTGCAGGGCTACCCCATACTCGAATATGTGAGAAATTGGGCTTTCGCCCTTTCCACGATTCGTAAGGAGTAGTCTCTACTAACTTCGATGGAACCAAGTTCACAACGTACAATGTTGTTTCCAGTGCTAATCCCCAAAACGAATCTGGTAATCTAGAGTAACTCATCATTGACCTAACCATTTCCATAAGAGTCATATTTCTTCGTTCTGCAACCCCGTTCTGCTGGGGCGTGCCGGGTGCAATCAATTGGGATTCAATCCCAGTTTCTGATAAGTATGTCCTGAACTCTCCAAAGAGGTATTCGCGACCTCGATCAGATCGAAATGACTTGATACTTTTACCATGAAGCTTCTCCACAACTGCCCGATACTCCTTGAATTTCTAAAAGCATTCAGACTTGCGGTGCAACAGATAAAAATATACCTAAATCTCGAGTAATCATCAATAAATGAGACAAAGTACTCGAAACCTCATCTAGCCTGGATCGACATAGGACCACACAAATCAGAATGAGTCAATCCTAGCACTTTCTGGCTCCTATACCCCTTTGTCGTAAACGGCCTCTTGGCCATCTTACCATCCAGGCATGATTCGCAAGTTGGATAGTGCTCTTCCAATGGACCGAGAAGTCCACTGGTCACTAACTTTTGAATTCTCCTAAGGTTGATGTGCCCAAGTCTAAGGTGCCAAAGATATGCTTGATTCATACTCGAACATTCTTTCCTCTTATTAGATTTAGTCGTGATATTATTCAATTCATTTTGTTGTCGTGTATGAGAGTTTAGTTTGAGAACATACAAATTGCCAACTAATGAACCAGAACATATGAAACGCTTCCCATAACGAATAATAAGCATATCATTAAGCGTAAATAAAAAACCATCCATAACGAGTTTAGAAACTGAAACAAGATTCTTTCTAAAACTAGGAATATAAAGACAATGTCTCAAAACCAAAATACTACTATCAAAAGATAAAGTAACGTCTTCCACTGCAACAGCTGCCACTTTCGTAGCATCGCCCATGTAGACGGTGATCTCTCCCTCCCTAAACTGCCTGGTTTCCTGGAACCCCTGCAATGAATTGCAGACATGATCTGTGGCTACAGTATCTACACACCAGGTTCTGGTAGATACAACCGCTAAACATGTTCCTACGACATTAACGAGAGAGTTACCTTTCTTGAGAAGAGGGCAGTCGACCTTCTAGTGTCCTGACTTGTTGCACTTGTGGCATCTACCTTTCAACTTCTTTGCCATAGCCTGAGGGGACGGTCGCTGGACCACTGGGGCATCCTGCACCTTTGCCTTTCCTGAAGACTTCTCTCTTTCTGCCCTTGTGAGGCGCGTGAGGCGCCTGAGTGAGTAAGGCCTCCACCGACCGAAGCTCTGCAAGCAGGTCTGGAAGAGCCATATGCATCTTGTGCATGTTGTAGTAAAACCGGAACTGATCAAAGCTCTTCGGCAGAGATTGGAGCATAATATCAACTTGGGTTTCCCCATCGATAAAACCTCCCATAACCTCAAGCTCATTGAGTAGCGTCATAACCTAGAGAGCATGCTCCCTTACGGGTGTACCCTCTGCCATGCGCGTAGTCATTAGAGCACTCATAGCCTCTTGCCTAGCAGCCATAGACTGGTGTCCGAATAGATTCCTGAGATTGAGGAGTATGTCGGCCGCAGTGTTCATAAACTGATGTTGATGTTGAAGAACATTTGACATATATGCCAGAATGTAACACTTCGCCATCTAATCAGCCTTTTTCCACAGGGCATACTCCCCTTTCTCTTTCTCAGGAGCATCAGTCGCGGGCTATGTCGGGCAAGCCTCAGTGATCGCAGACTTATAACCCTCAGCAGTCAACACAATGTCTAAGTTACTCTTCCAATCAATGTAATTAGGACCAGGTCTATGACCCATAACCACGTCTATCTCTCTCTTTATCAATATTTGAATTACTACTTAATTAAGGAAATAATTCCTCATTAATCTTATTATTATGGCCTTAATTATTGCTGTGTTGAAACCGTAAAATATCTTTTCTCTTCCCTATAATACATGGCTTTTCTTTCAATTCCTTCTCGCCATTACAAAGCAGTCCCCGCAGCTCCCTTGTTCCATTCTAATCTGTTCATCACTATCACCTCCCTCTCTCATCACAAGCTATTGATCATCCATCACCATAATCAGCAGAATTCCGCGTTTGCTGCCATCATCATCGCCACCCCCTCAAGCAGGTTCGTTGCAGCACCTCCGTGATCAGCCCCAGCGAATAGCGCGCAGATCCTTGAGAGCGAGCCCTTCGGTGACGTCCTTCTGTTCGCTATCAGAGACGTATTCGAGGAGTTCTGGGATTTGGAGGCTTCAGTTCCTCTTTCTGTGAGTTCTCTGTTGAGTATTATGTGCGTCCAAACTCCAAAATCATAATTTGCAGACTTCGTTTTATTTTAAATGTTTCCTTAAAGTTATTGTCTAGGTGTTTGGCGCAGCGGTGCGGTATGCTAACTTCTGTCCGTGGCGTCCTGGGTTCGAACCTCAGCCTTGTGTGTACTAGCATTTTTTTAATTGGGTACCAGCTCCAGCGCGCGGGCCATAAGGCCCGATTTCAGCCTGCAAGCCCGCATCCTTTCAACAGCTGGAGCACGCGCCCCGGACCTGTCAAAGCCCGCGTGCGCTCAGCCTTATGAGCATTGGGCCAGACCCTAAGTTCCGGCCCAATTTCCTATAATGTGGCCCAGTAATTTTAATTTGCGGCCCAAGTTGAATTTTTAAGCCTATTTAGAGTTCTGGAAGCCGTTTTTAGTACCGATTTCAATTTTAAAAATATTTTTCAAAATGATATAAATTAGGAAAAAAATATTTGAAGTCCCGAGACACCAATTTTTGTGCTCCGAGTCTTATTCTTTTAAAAATGAGAGAGTTCCAAGTCCACGAAAAATCCGATTAAAACCATTAAGTCTTAATTTTTATTATGTATGGGTTTTATGTTAAATTCGAGTAGTGAGATAGATTATTGATAATTTATCTCGTTTAATTATAGGTGTTTGAGGAGTCGAGCCTCATCCTACGTATTTTCTTTTGTGTGCAATTTTCTACGAAATTTCCAGGTGGGTTTTTAATTGTAAAATTTGTTATGCCTTAATTAATTGCTTTTGCTGTTGTATGATCAAAGTATGCATGTGAACCATGTAGCCTTCGATATGAGCTGTACCGGCCGTCGAACGGTTATCCTCGTAGCTATAGAACATACCTTCGGGTAGTCTCCTTTATTATTGTTGGCAGTCCGGGCGTGAGCCTTGGCTGGTGATCCTCGTATGTAAGGCCAAGGCTTGAGTTTTGGCATTCGGGGTGGATTATTGCTCCTGCTGGCCGGACACTCGTTGTAAGGCCTTATATAAGGCATTCAGTATATAGTTCGGCAGTAGTCTATTGCTATAGGTTTGCACATGAGACTCATTATTGATTATTGATAGGAGATGGGACGGTTATTGATTCGTATATATGCTGCGACCATACTTAAATTGTTTTCATGATTATTGATATTAATTATTGCATAGCGGTGAGCACCTCGACTTTCCTATTGTGCTCATCCCCACCTGCTCTTCATGAATGCTGGTTAGTTTATGCGGCACGGCGTAAGGGATGCGAGTGGTGGTCTTTAAATTGTTTAATGCTTCCGCCTTGAAAACTGAACTTGGATTTTATTGTATTTGAATGATTGGATTATTGTTTTCTCTAGTATTGGATTATTGATATGGATTATTACCCTTGGATTATTGTTGGATTCTTATTGGATTATTGGGATTTTCATATTGATTATGAGTATTGATAAATGCGGAGTATTGAGAAATTGTTAAGTATTGATTATTGTTTTGAAAATGAGTAACGCCTCAAGTATTGTTTTGAAATAAATTTGAAAAATTTATTTTGAATTTCGGTAAATAAAAGTGGGGCGTTACAGTTTGGTATCAGATCCAGTCTGCGTTTCTGTAGACAGGTTTAAGTTAAAATTTGACTATGTGATTATGTGTTAAGACCACTTGCTCTCGCCGTGCCGCGCCAGCTCAGGTATGAGTACCTGAATGACTATGAGATTATTCCATATTGTTTGATTATTGATTATTGGAATGAAATCGGAGTTAGGACTAATCCACCTTTAAATGCGAACTCTAGTGTTGAACTTTAGACTTCTTTTATTAGTGTGCTAAACTCTTCGAGCCATTTTCAATGTAGAACTATGGCTCGTCGTAATGCTCGCAACCGTCAGCCAACTTCGTCTCCGCCTCCGTCTCCATCCCCATTTCCACCTCACCAGCAGGCCCCCAACCTTGCTAGGGATCATTTGAACATGGTTCTTCAGTTTCGGCGTTTATCTCCTCCATCATTCGCTGGGACTGAAGGGCCCGAGGCAGTGGCGAAGTGGATCCGTCAGCTTGAATAGAACTTTGACCTTCTGCAGTGCCCGGATGCTCAGAAGGTTATATGTGCCCGCTACATGCTGAAGGGCGATGCCGCCCTGTGGTGGACCGGTTATTGGAGATTGAGGCAGGGTGAGTTTGCTGCTTTGACTTGGGAGCGCACGAAGGAGGTGATTATGGAGAAGTATTATCCTCAGAGTTATCACATGCGGATGGAGCGCGCTTTCTGGGATCTTACTCAGGGGACTGGTATAGTTGAGGAGTAAGAGCGGGAGTTCACCCGCATGAGCGCCTTTTCTCCACATATGGTGGACACCGACCTGAAGAAGGCCCACAAGTTCTGGGATGGACTGAACCGAACCTTCCGTATGCATGTTGCTAGCCAGGGAAAATCTTTTCTTTGATGAGACCATTATCCGAGCCGTCCAGCTTGAGAGTTATCAGACTCTCGATGCTTCCGTCCCTTCTGCTCAGCTAGTTCAGCCTATTACCTCTGTGCCGCCCGGCTCTAGTTTGGGCAAGAGAAAGTTTGATTCCCACCGGGATAACCGGAAGGGAAAGCGTGGAGCACCAGACCTCCGCGACATTCCACCAGCTGCCCAGGGTTTGAACCCGAAATGCCCTAAGTGTGGTTGCTATCATCATGGAGATTGTCGTTTCACCCAGAAGGTCTGCTTCAACTGCATGAAGCCCGTACAATTCTTCAGCCACTGCCCCGAACCCCCGAGGCAACAGCCTTACCAGCAGCCCCATCAGCAGCAGCAGCTTCCTCCTCCACCTTAGAGCAGCAGCACAGGCAGCCCCCACCACACCAGCAGAGGGCTGGGGATCAGGCTCGTGTCTATACCATTGCTCACGACGAGGCGGCCAACAATGCAGGTACCATGTCTGGCATGATTTCCATATCCAATGTGCCTATCTTTGCGTTATGTGACACTGGAGCTACTCGTTCCTTTATATCTTCTCAATGCTCGGAGGCCCTGTCTATTGATAATGTGTGCAACTTTGATCCTCTCAAGGTTAGCCTAGCCTCGGGAAAAATTATTGTTTCTGACTCTGTGGTTCATGGTCTTCAAGTCAGTATTGGTAGGTATGTTATGAAATCCGACACCTATGTAATTGAAATGCGGGACTTCGATGTAATCTTGGGCATGGACTGGCTCACTCGCTATTGAGCCGACATTCGGTACCAGGAGCGTGAAGTCACACTCTTTCCCGATTCCGATCAGCCTGTTGTCTTCTATGGGGTGAAGTCGAGGACTGTGCCTCGAGTTATCTTTTCTATACAAGCTATGAAGAGCCTTTCAAAGGGTAGCTGTCAAGGTTATCTTGTATCTATGGTATCCGAGAATGATTCCGAGCGAACTCCGGAGAGAATTTTCATTGTTGCAAATACCTCGACGTTTTTCCTGATGAATTGCCCAGAGGACCGCCCGATCGCCAGGTTGAGTTCACTATTGACTTGGTGCCAGGAGCTAGTCCCGTCTCTAAAGCCCCTTAACGTATGGCGCCGAAGGAGCTTCAAGAGCTCAAGGCCCAGATTCAGGAGTTGCTCAATCTCGGTTTCATTCGACCGAGTGTTTCGCCGTGGGAAGCGCATGTCCTATCGTGAAGAAGAAAGACGGATCGATGCGCATGTGTATTGACTATCGGGAGTTGAATGCCCATACAGTCAAGAACAAGTATCCCCTTCTTTGCATCGAGGACCTTTTCGATGCGCATGTGTATTGACTATCGTGGTTATGCCCATTTGGATTTAGCAATGCCCTGGCCGTGTTTATGGACCTTATGAATAGGGTCTTTCATCCTTTCCTGGACCAGTTTGTCATTATTTTCATCGACGACATCCTGGTTTATTCTCGAGATATCGTCCAACACAAGGAGCATCTGAGGACTGTGCTGGAGACTCTTCACCGCAAGAAGTTGTATGCTAAGTTCTCGAAGTACGAATTTTTGTTGGATCGTGTGGCATTCCTCGGCCACATTTTGACAGCCCGAGACATTGAGGTGGATCCCGGCAAGATTGAGGCAGTGAGCAAGTGGAATACACCAAGAAGTGCTGCTGATGTTCGTAGTTTCCTAGGGTTAGCAGGATACTACCGGAGATTTATCGAGGGCTTCTCGAAAATAGCCCAGCCTCTAACCAACCTTACGAAGAAGGCCGTGAGGTTCGATTGGAGTCAAAAGTGTGAGGAAAGTTTCCAGGAGTTAAAAAGGAGACTCACTACCGCGCACGTTCTATCGATTCCTGATCCTACTTTGGAGTTCACTATCTATAGTGATGCTTCGAAGTTGGGTTTGGGTTGTGTTCTCATGCAGCAGGGAAGGGTCGTAGCCTATGCTTCGAGGCAGCTGAAGCCTCACGAGCAGAATTACCCCATTCATGATCTTGAGTTAGCTGCTGTCGTCCACGCCTTGAAGATTTGGCGGCACTACCTCTATGGAGGCAAGTGTGAGATCTTTACCGACCATAAGAGCCTAAAGTACATTTTCACTCAAAAGGAGCTGAATATGCGGCAGCGTAGATGGTTGAAGCTGGTCAAGGACTACGACTGCACCATTAGCTACCATCCCGGGAAAGCTAATGTGGTAGCCGATGCCCTTAGTCGGAGGAGTTATGGCCTGTTGTCTTGCCTATTCACCGGGCAAGATGTTCTTCTTCGGGAGTTCGAGCGGCTACAGCTAGAGGCAGTGGAGTCGAATTCGACAGCCGGGGGTATGTTGATCTCTTTGGTTGTGGGACCGACTCTTCGTGAGAGGATAGTCGTCGAGCAACCGAATGATCATTTTCTATGCCGGGTGAGAGAGTTATCGGAAGTCGGTAGAGTTGGTGGATTCGCAGTCGCATCTGATGGGGCCTTGGTCTTCGAGGGCAGACTATGTGTTCCAAAGGTGTGGGAACTGCGAAAGGAGATTTTGAGAGAGGCTAGTGCCCCGTACACCATCCATCCTGGCAGCTCAAAGATGTATCAGGACTTGAGAAAGTCGTTTTGGTGGCGAGGCATGAAGAGGCAAGTGGCGAGGTTCGTGAATGGGTGCCTGGTGTGTCAGCAAGTGAAGGCTGAGCATCAGAAACCGAGAGGGAAGTTGCAGCCACTTGAGGTTCCTTTGTGGAAGTGGGAGTACATCACCATGGATTTCTTGGTGGGATTGCCGAGGTCGAGGACGGGGCATGATTCTATTTAGGTGATTGTGGATCACCTTACAAAGTCTACCCACTTTTTGCCAGTCCGAACGACTATGAAGGCTAGTCAGTATGCCGAGTTGTTCGTGGACGAGATTGTCAAACTTCATGGAGTTCCCGTAGAGATCGTGTCTGATCGAGACGCGAAGTTCACGGGCCAGTTCTGGAAGACGTTGTACCGAGCCATGGGGACGAGGCTGGAGTTCAGTACAACCTTTCATCCTCAGACAGATGGTCAGTCAGAGCAGACGATCCAGTACTTGGAGGACATATTGAGGGTTGTGGTCTTGGACTATAGCCTTACTTGGGAGAGTGCCCTGCCTTTGGTCGAGCTGACTTACAACAATAGCTATCACTCCTCAATCAAGATGGCCCTTTCGAGGCTTTGTATGGATGTAAGGTCCGAACACCCTTGTACTGTGATGAGGTCGGGCAGAGGAAGATCATGGGTCCGGAGTTCATTCTTAGAGCTGCAGAGACAGTTGAGGCTATCTGGAAGCATATCCGGTCAGCCCAACAGAGCAGAAAGTCTATGAGTATCGGAAGAGGCAGGAGCACGAGTATGCGGTTGGAGATCATGTCTTCCTGAAGGTCTCGCCTATGAAGGGCGGGATTCGCTTCGGGAAGAAGGGAAACTTAGACCTCGCTATATCGGGCCATCTGAGATCCTTGCTCGAGTCGGGAACTTAGCGTATCGGCTATCTTTACCACCAGTTTTATTGTGAGTGCACGACGTGTTCCATGTCTCGATGTTGAGAAGATATGTGCATGATCCTGAGCATGTGGTGGACTTCGGTGAGCTGCAGGTCGAGCGAGACCTTACCTACGAGGAGGTATCGGTAGCCATATTGGACCAGAAGGTCCATCAGTTGAGGAACCGGGCGGTAAGCTTGGTGAAGGTGCTTTGGAGCCGGCATGATGAGTCCGAGGAGACTTGGGAAAAGGAGGCCGAGCTTCGGAGGCGATATCCGAACTTTGAGTTTTGTGTTCCCCTTGTATTTTATTGCTTTCTAGATTTTTATTTTCGAATTCCGAGGACGGAATTCTTTGTAAGGTGGATAGACTGTAATACCATGTTTGATTATGGATTATTTGAGAATAATTATTTTGCATAATTGTTATTATTATTTATATTTAATGTCTAATTTTCTAAATGATTATTGATGGTATTGTCCTCCGGGCTCCGGTCTGGTTGGATTTTCGAGGCTCGTTGATCTCTTGTGATCTCCCGGCAATTAACCCACGATCACAACACGAAAAGTATAATTTACAAAATTACATAATCTGATCATAGATCCAACGAATGGATGTACATGTTTTTTCTAAACAAATAATTAAATCTATCCGTCAACCCCCGAGCGAATAATTATTACAAACATTCATCCATCAAATTCCCCGACATGTCTGAGGCTTTAAAAAAATTTAAAACCATACATCACATTCATCAACATTCATCAAACACATAGTCGGCCATAATAGTGGATTAAACTAATTCCTGCAAAACCGAGTTACGCGAATATAATCCAATATATGGTTGCGTTTGAACACATCTTGACAAATAAAACAGTAAAAATTTGAACTTGTACAAAACGAATTAAACCAAGTGCTCTTATACCACTTGTTGGGATTTATGAGGATGTCGTTATGTACAAATCACGGATTCAATAGCAAATGTAAACCTATGCGCAGTGGATCTAAAGGTTTGCGTAGAAAACTTACGGCTTAAAATTTATGGCGATCTGGCTGATCTTCTGGATGGTTGTACAAACACGTCAGGATCACGAACGGATGAACCGAGACACGTGTCGGGTCGAGTGGTGTGGTCGGGCTGGATCAGATCATCGGGCTGGACGCGTCGGGTGGCGGGGATGGCCGGTTCGCGCATCGAGGAATCGTCGGGCTGGTCGTGGGCGTGTTGCGGCTCCGGTTCACGGCAACTTGCAGCGGCTCACGGCTGCTCCGGTTCGTCTGCGGCGGTCGGCGGTCCTCGAGCATGGCTCGTGGATCGTCAATTGCTATAGAAGATTATCGGGTCTCCAACACCTAAAGAACTTCTACTGTATATCTCAAACACCATCTTCAACTTGTACCGGTGGAACTACAAGAAGAAGATAAAGTTCGAATGGGAACTGAGTGAGAGAGAGAGAGAGGCGTGGCACGTTATGCGTGCATAATGTCTTTTGTTCTCTTCTCATGAGCTTAATGATGTATATATAGATCTACAATAGGGACCCTTGTGAGATTAGGATTAGGACTCCTTAATTAATTAAAATACTTGTGGACCAATCTACTTATTTTAATTAATTAAATAATATTAAATGGGTCACCAACATAATATTATTGCACTCTTTTCCTAGCCCAATTTACAATTGAGTCTCCAATTATAATTATTCTATTTATCTCCCCATGTTTAAGATATAATGTCTATTAATTAATTTGATTACTGAAAATCAAGAATTAATTAATTTATTATTATTTCACTAAAGTTAGCGCTCGCTCATACATTCTTACTATGACGGAATTTAATTCACCTGCAGGGTTTAGCATAATAATCATTCATGAACTCACTCCGGGGACATCATCAAACTAAACGTGTTGGGTTCTATTAGGAACATCGACAATGTGCACATTAAAATCCATTGAATAATAAATCCTAACGCAGCAGAATCTATAGTTAGGATTAGGACTTACGGTTTAAAATTTTTGTCGACTCTGAGACGTTTCTGATTTCCATTGATGGAGATCGTCTGAACACCAAAGTCCAATGGGCAGCTGGAGTTGGCCTTTCTCGATTGTAATCGAGTCATCAAGGTGCTCCAATCGCTCATCAAACTCATCGGATCGTCTCAGACTTTCGGTAAGTGAATCGGACTGCTCAGAACTAGCCGTCGGGTCAAACTAGGGCTCCAATCGCGTGTCCCAAATGCCGATAAGCCGCTAGCCCGCGCCTTGAATCGCCGATAGGTGTTCTTGAGCCACAACAGCGCCTCTTAGAACGAATAAAATTGCAATAGAATTTTGGTGGAAAACTAAAGCAAAGTGGAAGAACAAAAGTTCAAATTTCTATTCATAAAATTGATGATAAAAAATAACATGGGAAGGGCCTTTATATAGGCACAAAATATATCTAGTCATAATCTACCTAGGGAACTAATAAAGCCATAAAATATTAAGAATCCTAAACAATCTAGAAATCATAAAGCAAAAAAGAAACTAGATAACTTGGGGATCTTGGAACTTGACTTGCACTCCAACATCCCTTAGCCGCCTCTCTCTCCTACGCGCGCCCCAAGTCGGCCACCGCCTCTCGCCTTGCCCTAGTCCTCGAGGACTAGGGCGCCGCCTTCGTCTGCGCGTGCACTGCCATGCGGCGTGCCGCGCACGCCATCACTCTGCGCCCGTCCCGCGTGCGTGGCTGTCCGCCTCACCGCATGCCTTGAGGCATGAGGTCTCGCGCGCGATGCGCCCTTAGCGTGTGACCCTTCCGTGAGCGCGCCTGCCAGCCCTGTTGCTCGCGCGTGTGGCACCCCGTCGCTATGCGTCCCGCACGCTCCTTCGCCATGCGCTCCTGCCGCGCTTATCGGTCGCACACCCGTGTGCTGGCCATTTTCGCTCGTCCTACGCGCGCTACACTCAAGTGCGCGCACTTCCACTGTCCGTCGTGCTAGCTTTTGCTTGCGTGGTAAGCGCGACTTGCGGCGTTCTTGAGCTGCCTAACCACTTCCACATCATTCCCGTCCCCTTCAAGCGCTTCTTTGTCCTCAAGGATGAAATTCGGGAACTGATCGCGCATGTCGTCGAGATCTTCCCACGTGGCTTCCTCTGGTGGTAGTTCTTCCCAATCAACTAGTACCTCCCAGCGATAGCGCCCAGCTTTCCTTATTTTGCGATACGCAATCGCATGTTTTGGGCGTACTATGATCCTATCATCGGTCGCAGTTGCCGGTAACTCTTCACACCACTTATGAGCTTCTCCTAAACTCCTCTTTAATTGTGAGACATGCATAACTGGATGGATCTGCGAACTCTCCGGCAATTCTATGCGATAGGCCACCTGACCAATGCGCTTCAGAATCTGATAGGGCCCATAGAAGCGAACTCCTAGCTTGGTTGCTGCCCTTTGTGCCGTATTGCGCTTCTTGAAGGGCTGTAGCTTCAAGTAAACATACTCGCCTGGCATAAAACTTTCCTCTCGCCGTTTCCCATCAGCGAAGGCTTTGGTTCGATTAATCGATCCTTCGAGATTTTTCTTCAACTCTCGCAACATTAAATCTCGCTCCTCAAGTTCTCGACCGACTTCATCGTTGACCGTTCCTCCCTCTGAGTAATTGATAAGCATTGGCGGTTTACGACCATATACCAACTCGAATGGAGTCATCTTGGTCGACTCATGGTAAGTAGTATTGTACCAATACTCAGCCCATGGTAGAAAATTTTCCCACTACTTCGGAAATTGATTAACATAGCACCTTAAATACTGCTCGAGAGTTCGGTTAGTTACCTCGGTTTGTCCATCTGTCTGTGGGTGATAGGCTGAGCTTATTGATAACTTAGTCCCTTGCAGTTTGAAAAATTCAGACCAAAAGTTGCTCATGAAGATTCAGTCTCGGTCAGACACAATGGATCGTGGTGCTCCGTGCAACTTCATCACATATTCCACGAGCAACCTGGCTATTGATTTTGCCGTATAGAGATGGGTGATGGGTATGAAATGGGCATACTTCGTAAGACGATCCACCACGACCATAACACTATTGAACCCATTAGAACTCGGCAATCCCTCAATAAAATCCATAGTAATGTCTTCCCAAACTGCCTCGAGTACCGGTAGAGGGTGCAGAAGCCCACTTGGTCGACGCGAATCAGCCTCGCTGACAGTCGTCGCATCGTGCTATGTAATCCCGAACTGTGCTCTGCTGTCCTGGCCAAAAGAAAGTATTGGCTATTCTCATCCATGTGAGGTAGATACCCGAGTGGCCACCAATTTTAGAATCGTGGAAGTGCTGCATGATCTTCTCGCGTAGCTGCTCATTCTCGGGAATGAATACTCGGCCTCAGTGTAGTAGTAGGCCATTGTGCAGCTCGTAATCATCAGCGGTGGTTTCTCCTGCTTTGATCCTTCGGCGCAACTCCTACCAATAAGTATCCTCCTATTGCGCCTTTCGAACTTCCTCCCAAATGGTCCACTTTGGTTCGGTGATAGCATTAAGCTCAGCTACATCCATCAGTCGGGATAATGCATCGGCCACAGCATTTTGTCGACCCGGCCGATAGACTATCTCGAAGTCGAACCCCATAAGTTTCGAGAAAAACTTTTGTTGCCCGGAGGTAACAATCCTTTGCTCGAGTAGATGCTTGAGCGGCTGCTGATCGGTCACGATCCAAAATCGACGCCCTAATAGATAAGGCCTCCAGCACCTCACAGCTTCGACAACAGCTATCATCTCCTTCACGTACACAAATAACCCCAATCGAGTCGTGCCTAGTGCCTTGCTGAGATAGGCTAGGGGTCGTCCTTCATGTACTCGCACGGCTCCAATTCCAATATCACTCGCATCTGTGTGTACCTCGAAGAAGACATCAAATCTCGGCATTGCAGGCACCGGCGTTGTAGTCATGGCGCCCTTCAGTTTCTCAAACGCCTCCTCACTAGCCTTAGTCCATTGGAACCCGCCCTTCTTGGTCATCTCGGTCAATGGCTTGGCGATGGTCCCATAATCCTTCACAAACATCCTGTAGTAGCCCGTGAGCCCTAGGAATCCTCGGAGTTGCGTGAGACTTGTTGGCTTAGGCCAGTCGACCATAGCCTCTATCTTCCGTGGATCAACCTTCACGCCATCGTAGGATATAAAGTGGTCTAGGTACTCAACCATCTCCTGCCCGAATGAATACTTGGACGGCTTGATGTGAAACGAGTTAGCCTCCAAGACTTCGAGCACCACTCTCAAATGCCCAATATGCTCTGACCATGACATCGAGTAAACCAAGATAACATCAAAGAATACTAAGAAAAACTTACGTAGGTACTCCTTGAAGATGGAATTCATAGCAAATTGGAAAGTAGATGGGGCGTTGCACAGCCCGAATGGCATCACCAAATACTCATAGTGCCCTTGATGCGTACGAAAGGCCGTCTTCGGATTGTCGGCCTTGTGGAGTCGCATCTGATGATACCCTGCTCTCAGGTCGAGCTTTCAAAAATAACATGATCCAGCCAATTCATCGAGCATGTCGTTGAAACTAGGAATATGGAATCGATACTTGATAGTCGCGGCATTCATAGCCCGATAGTCGGTACAAAACCTCCACGTACCATCCTTCTTCTTAGCTAATAATACAGGCGATGAAAATGGACTCGAGCTATGTTGAATTAACCCAGACTCTAACATCTCAACTACTTGCCTTTCGATCTTAGTTTTCTGAAAGTGAGCATACCTATAAGGATGGACATGTACTGCGTGTTGCTCGTTGGCCAGTGGTATGCGGTGGTCGAACTCCCGGTGAGGTGGTAGTCCCTTGGGCTCGCCCAGCACTCCTTCGAATTCCTCGAGGAGTTCACGCACATTGCCCTGTTGTTGCTCGGCCTTTTCCGTGTGCGCACTCATGTCTTCGACCACTACTGCAAATATTTGGCCGCCACTTCGCCAAACTCTTTCAATACTCTTCAATCCAACCTCTTTGGTCCCTTTTTCAGTGCCAGCGCTCAGAGTGACTTGTCGACCTCCAGAATTGAACTCCATAATCCCGGTTCAGTAGTCGGTGGTCACCTTGCCTAATCCCTCGAGCCATTGTACTCCTAGAACGACGTCAGGTCCGACCAGGGGTAAGGCGTAGAGATCGGCCTGCACAGTAACCCCTCGGAACTTGATCGGCACTTTTCGAAATGACTCAGTGCATTGTAGCCTCTCTCTATTAGCTACTCGAACTTCAAAGGGCTCAATCTTCAGGTTGGCAACTTCAGCTTCTGCTACAAGTCGGCATTAATAAAGTTGTGTGATGACTCGTTGTCTACGAGTACGATTACCCTATGATCCTTGACCCAAGCTGGCAGTCTCATCGTTCTTGGCCCTCTAATCCCTGCCATTGCGTGCATCGAGATTTCAGCTTCTTCCTCGAGCACTTCGACCTCGTCCTCTTGCTTTGGTTCCTCCTCGACCTCAGAATCCTCGTCATCGGAATTAGCAACCTCTATAACAAAAGCCTGCTTACATCGATGACCTGGTGTGAACATTTCTTCGCATTTAAAACAAAGGCCTTTCTCACGTCGGCGTCTAATCTCTTCAGGGCTGGCCCTGTTGGTCGAGCGTTGATGGCCGGTCGCGTGCCCGTGGTCGTTGGGCCTACGCAGCGTGTATCGGTGAAGCGGGCATCTGCCCGTACTCTTCGCGTGGATGCTAGGTGATCCTCGCGTCGTCGGGCAACCTCCATAGCAGCGTGCATAGTATCTGGTCATTCCAGACGCACCTTGGCCGCTAGATCATACTTCAGACCGCCAATGAATGCTCCTACTAATGCAGTTTCAGGCCAACCCCGTACACGACAAGATAAACACTCGAATTCCTTCCAATAATCACGTAAGTTACCGGTTTGCCTTATACGAGTCAGCGCCTCATCATAATTGTGGTAGTCGAATGTACCAAAGCGTGTGAGTAACTCTCGATCAAATTTTCCCCAGTTGATGACTCGCTGTCGGTTGCGGTAAACGCTTGTGAGTCATTGCCACCACACGTTAGCCTCGCCATCCAGATAGTATGCTGCGTACCTTACTCGATCATGGCCATCAGTTTCGTTGAGCTCGAAGTATTGCACAACACGGTTGAGCCATGCCTCCAGATCGTTGCTGTTGAACGTGGACAGCACAAGCCTCGGCCTGTCGGCCCTTGGTCAATCTCGATAATTGGATGCCTGCGATCGCCGTTCGAAATCTTCCTCATGCTCGCGCTAGTACTTTTCATACGGCCGATCGTGCGCGCGCCGTTCATCGTGCCTAGGTGATGGCGGCCTCGGCAGTACATCGCGCTGCTGTTTCTTCCGTTGGAACCCTCGCAGCACCTCATCCAATTGTTGCTCGAGTTGAGCCACGGCAGCATTAGTGTTGCTTTGGCCTTCATTTAGCGATCCGAGCCTTCCTTCCATAACTTCGCTCATGCTTCGGACTTGGACATCAAGATCATAAATCTTATCCTTCATCTCCTTGTTGGCCATGGTTTTCTTCTCTTCCCTTCGCTCTTTACTTCGAGGACTCGTGATGATGATTTTTTGATTTTTTGATTTTTTTTTGAATAAGTCGAACGAAAATAAAAGAAAAGAAAGGGGAATGGGTTGGGAAAATGACACACGATCTAATACCTCTCAATGAAAGCACCAATGATGAAGATCGCGTGTCCCAACTGCCGATAAGCCGCAGCCCGCGCCTTGAATCGCCGATAGGTGTCTTAAGCCACAATAGTGCCTCTTGGAATGAATAAAATTGCA
>CACSLK010027843.1:6895596-6922768 GCA_902706635.1 Striga hermonthica
TATATATATATATATATATATATATTTCAAGGTTGGATAAATATGTATAAATCGCTCGACTACCTCAGATCTTCTGTTGTATGACCCGACATCCTCTTCGATCATCTTGGTGGGCGATGAAATCAGAGATATCTCTATTGGGCTTACTTGAAGAAGAAGAAGAAGAAGAGAGCACAAGAGAAGAGCGAACACAAGATGGGGCGGCGTTTTTCTCAATCTCACGTGTAATAGGCGTGTATTTCATCTGTCTCCTAATCCCAAGAGATGTGATGTATTTATAAGCTACAACAAGGACCCTAATGAGGTATTAAATTGGGCTTCCCATATTAAGATTAAACTATAAGCCAAACCTACCTAACTCAAATAGAAATAATACTCGATTAACTCCTCTTGTTTAAGATACAATGTCCATCAATTAATTTAATTACTGACAATTAAATTCATCGACATCTATAACCGAGACTAGTACCACTTATATCATTATAATTATGTCAGAATAAATTTCACTTGTCAGATTTAACATAATAATCCTTCATGAGATCATTTCAGGGACATCGTAGAACTATCGCACACTGTGACCATAAATAATCCAATAACAAATCGTACATACAATAATATTACCCAAAACAGTAAGTATATTGATTCAGTAAACTGAATCTCACTCAAGTGAATCAAAGTAATATCTACTGCATACACATGATTGTTTATATCTTACGGGTTAAGAGTACGCAGTAATTAACCGAGGCCTAGTTTGTTTACGACGATCAGTATAAACGAACTTCTCCTCTATGGGATCCGCTCAATACACAAAGTGTACTAGTGTAACTAATCAATCAAGACCAACTGTACGGTTAGCACTACAATCGTTCCGATGGTTTGTTCATTTCCATCTAGGTTGTGAGCCTACTTTTCTTGTTTCACAAGTCACCGATAAATTGATCTTCTGTTCACCCGCTAATGAACCATTTTATTTAAGTGCAAACCAACAGAACATAGACTTTTTTAATTAAACACGATTTTCATTGAAATGGGTTCAGTGTAAATAACATCTAAAGCTAAGGTTTCAGTATATACACCAATAATCTCCCACTTATACTTAAAGCTTTCGCTTTTACTAGGATACCTCTTTTATTCTTTATTCTCAATAAACTATTGTCCTAACTGCCATACATCTGACTCCCCAATCTCTTATCATGGTCATCAACTGCTTTCGCCAGAATGCAAATTCTAGAAGGACCTTCTTGGTCGTCTCCTGACGTAACTAGGCGACAAAACTCTACCCCTTTGCGATCTTTCGCACTGCGTCAAACTTGTTTTATGCGCTCACTTGCCTTATGAACTTGTGATTCCTTTCTGTTTGCAACTGCACTAATTGTCATCAGAATCAAATTGTGATCTGACTTGGGCAAACTATTATTTTCACGATCTAGTCCAATAGAGTTTTTTGCATCCAACCCTCTCCATTCGTTTGTTATTCAGCCAACGAGGCAGAGTTTTCTTGGTGGAATCTGTCAACGCATTACCGTTCGACATTCCTCCATACGATTGGTTCCACCTCACAAGTGAACACATATCCCGAACGAGACCGTGTGAGAGGAGCTCGCACTGGAGAAAAGGGGTACGCGCGAAGGTATCACGCGAGACGTAGACGTGCCATACGCGTAAGCATGGCGTCAAGACGTGCTGGAACAAGATGCACTAGAGAGGGTCGATCGAAGCAGGACCAAGCGAAGGAGCGCACGCGTTAGCCCAGTTATGGTCGTTTGATCATATGTTCTACTATGAACCTTACCTCCGCGTCTGACAATACCCTTTCACTTCTCAAGATAACGAAGTGTCGTCTATGCATAGTATAAAATTACCACCACGCTTGTCATAAACACACAATGCTCATTTTGTGACTTATCATATCCACAGACTTGATCAACTAAATGTATCGAATAATAAAACTTATTCCAGTCCACAAATAGACTGTTTCAATTTACCGACTAGATGCTCTTAGCGATCTACAATATGTTGGTGTATATACTGAAAGCTTGGCTTTAGATGTAATTACATTAAACCCGTTTGAATGAGAATCATGTTTAATTAACAAGTCTATGTTCTGTTGTTTTGCACTTAGATAGAATGGGTCGTTAGTGGGCGAACAGAAGATCATTCTATCAGTTACTTGTGAAATAAGAATTGTAGTTCACAACCTAGATGGAAATGAACAACCCATCAAGAATTGTGCAGACCAAGGCGCAGCTTCTCTCCTCTCGGTGGCGCTAACACATGCGTCACCGCTTCTAATGGTTGAACTCCAGCAGGATCTGGCTGCAACGGTGCTGGAGTCATCATCGCGTGCGCTGCTCGAGCCTCCTGCACACAGCTCGAGGCCATCTCCACCACGGGAACTGTAATGCCCTGTTCGTTTATGAATTATTTAATTATTATTGCATTATTATTATTATTATTATTGTTATTATTAATTATCTAATTGCCTAATTGCTATTATTATTGTTAGTATTATTATTAAATTGTCTAATTGTTATTATGTGTTAAATGCTTATTATTATAAAATAAATATTATCTATGTGTATTTTATATATATATATATATATATATATATATATATGTATATCCCGTTTTTATTTTAAATATTGTGCGATCCTTATCGAGCCTTGACTATCGTTATGATGAATCGAGAAACCGCGCCTAGGCCCGAAACCCGCGCGCCTAGCCCGTACTAGGCCCGTTTTTCTCTCTCTCTTGGTTATTGCTTTGTGGCTAAGTTAGGAAGTATTAATTAACCCTAATCTAGTCTAACTAATCGCTCAACCCTCAGCCCCCTCATGATCAATCCCCGTCGTCATCAAACTCCCAATCTCACTATCTCTTGCGAGGTTTCGCATCAGAGAAGAAAAAACTTCTAATCTTCTCAAACTCTCCATGTCTCTCACTCGCTCCATCATACCAAAAAAAAAAATGACAGTTCCTCGGTTGTTCATCGCAGGAATATAACTCCGGCAGCCCTTCTCCCATCGACCATAGCCGCTGCTCCTCCGCAGCAGGCCGTCGGCGCCTTCTCACGAGCCACACGCCAAGGAGCGCCCGTCGCGCCACCGCGTTTCAGGCCTTTCATTACCGACCCTGCTCGTGAACCTGATGTCGTGCTCCTTCGCGAATAGACGCTTGCCACGCGCAGTCGCCGTTGAAACCAGCCACCATCACGAACCCCAACATCCAGTTATTCCGGCTAGCCAGGACCACCGAGAAGCAGCACCCATTCACGCCGGCGACCTTTCCCAAACATTCAGTAGCAGTCGTTCATCACCTCCATGATCATCTTCCGGCAAGTTTAGGGCAAGCGCCACCCCCGCAAGCCGTTATTGCCGACCCCGACGAGCGTACTCCCAGCCCGATCGACCCGTCTCAACTATCGTTTTGTTCGTCGTCGCGTACTAATCCCGAGAGTAGTACCGAAATACGATTCTTTTTCTGTTTTCGTGTGTTTCAGGCTTTAGAAGTATTCCGTTGTTTAGGGTTATATTATATGTGTTTAATGTTGAGATACGTTCGATTTTTGTAAAATCAATTGAGGTTTCATTTAATTCATGTAAGTGTTGTGATATTGAAATTGTAATGCGTCCTTGGTCCGATGGTGAAGGCCTCGGACGATTTCGATGATCGTTGAGTCGTTTGTGAATTTTCGAAACTCGAATAGCTGCTCAATTTTGATAAATTCATAACAAATTACATATTGGTCCGTTTGATGTGAAACTTTGTGTGTAGGTTCTTGTGATAAATATGTATCTCGTGTAAAAATTTCAAAATTTAATTCCATTTGTAGCTATTTCAATTAATTATGCTCATTTCTAGGAAGAATCATATAAATTGCATATTAAATTGATTTGTGCTCCAAAATTACTGAATTTTTAATATGTTGTTCCTTTGTCATTTTTGTATGTTGTATATAAATTTCATAAATTTTGAACTTAGTTGCTAGGGTAAATAATTATTTGTAGTTTTCTGCTCAAACCCGTTTTAATTTTGATAAATCAATCAGTTGCTGTAAATTGCTGAAAATTGGTGAGCATGTTGTTTTATGACGTATTACTTGGCATAAAATTTACAGAATTTAATTTGTTCTTCATGATAGGTTTATAAATAAAATGTGTTTTCAGCTCAAAATTGTCAGAATTTTCATATTTCATGTGTTTATTGTTTAAAGCTGAAATTTTATGTGTTGGTCCTTACTTTATGTAGTTGCTCTAGTAAAAATTTCATGTTTTAATTCGTTCATTAGGTTAGGCTTTGACATTGTGCTCGATTTGCTGAAATTGTATTAGAATTTTATAAAATTTTATGTTTTGAGTTAAGGACTGAGATTTGGTGGTTTTGCTAAGTCCAGTGAGGTGGATTTTATGTTAAAGTTTCAGAATTAAACTCATTCGTTTGCCCGACCAACTTAATTTGTGTAATTGCCCTTAAATGGTTTCGAGTCGAGTCCAAGTGTTCCAATGTCCACAGAACTTCACGAACAACTTAGTCGAATCAAGTTCGACTAAGTATGATTTGTGTTTTCCATTTAAAGTCAAGATAAATGTTGATTGTAGTATCTTGACTTAATGTAGGTGTTTGAGGAGTCAAGCCTCGACCTACGTTCATTGCTTATTGTGTTTTGGCAAATCCGAAATTCCATGTGGGTTTATTTAAATTTGCTATGTCGTAAATAATTTATTTGTTGTTGTGTTGGTATGATCAATGCATGCTTGTGAATCTGTGTAACCTTCGATGTGAGTTGGATGTTCTTCGAATGGTTGTCCCCGTCGATGTGAGCTGTATGTCCTTCGACGGTACTCTTGTGAGGCAGTCTCCCTAAGTCCTGATATGGTTGTACCCTTGTGAGGTACGTAAGTCCCTATGTGAGGCATGTCGTTGAGAGCTTTATGTCCTTCGGTATGCACTCCCATTGTTGAGAGTTGTATGTCCTTCAATGGCTATTGATAGGTGTGCACATGAGTGAGGATATTGGTGTATTGATTGGAGATGTGACATGTTGAATTGATTTATGATCATGATGTGACCATACCCCTTGTTATATTATGTTGTTATTTACGTGCATAGTGGTGAGCACCACGGTTTCATTTTGTGCTCACTCCCACCTGCTCTTCACGGATGCAGGTTAAGCAGGTGCCGGGTGACGAGGAAAGACGAGTGGGTCGGTTTATTGGATATGTTTATTTATGCTTTCGATTATGAATAAATGCATCAGTCTTATGAACCTTGTTTAGGGTTGAGACATGACGAAACGTTTTTTAAACTCATTATTTTGAGCATGTTGGCTTTTGGGATATTTTGATGAACCTATTTTGGATTGGTTATCATGTTGCTTAGTTATTTCACGCTTTGAGCTGAATAACTTGTGAGAATGTTGAAAATCAGGTCAATAAAAACCATGTGAAAATTGGGTAATGAATCCACGAGCAACCAGATATGGCTTGGTTGATGTTAAATGTTTGAATAACGCCCATGTTTTCGAAAATGAATTTGAAAAATTATTTACTGATTTTTGGAAGTCCTGAATTTCTTTAAAATCAAAGTGGAGTGTTACAGGAACTGTCGATGAACCTCCCGACCTTGAGGAACATGCGTTGGGATCACCGGCTTCTGAGAAGATCCGGAGTAGCCCAGAGGTGGGGCCATCTTCGGACGGCCTCGTCGTCGTCCAAGCTTCATCGAACGACGGCTGCAAATTGAATCTGGAAATTCCATCCACCGTAGCTACCAGGCTCAAATAACCTTTGCACAGAACCATTCAAACAAAAGTCCCACAGACAGCGCGAGTGATAGAACAAATAAGCACCTATCTTTACGTCCATTGATATCATGCTCTGTTGAACTTGTGAATGAGAATTGATCGATTGCAAGTTGTAAACATCAAACACTCCAACCGGCTAGAAATCGGCTTGCCTTCATTCTTCTCACTGGAGGAACGCCGAGCACCTGCAAAAACTCTTACACCGGATTGGTATTTCGGTGAAGAGGTTCCGATGCTTAAGTCAGTCTCAAGCTCTACTTAATTCTCAAGAGTAAAAATGGATAAATCGTGCTCAAAATGTAAGACTCGCACTATAAATAGAGGTGAGGTACCTGCTTCTAGAAGTTGCCCGGACTTGCTGAGTTGGCTGTCAAAAGATGCTCGGGTCTGCCCGTCCATACGTATACAGTGGGTGTGTGCCAAAGACAATTATTGTCATACATCAATCAAGTCGCGCCACGTGTCCTCCGCACATGGGGTAAAGATTCCCCTGATATCTCCTCGAAGGCTCTTCCGCTCGACCGCGTTTAGGTTGATCCTCGGACTATTCTCAGTCTATGAAGTGGTTGATCAGACGACCCTTCGTTGGACATGTCGATCATTGACAAGATTCTTCGGGATATGGGACTGACATGCTCTCCTCGTACTGGAATCCCCCGTACATTACCTTTATGTTCTCGACCACTTCCATTCCACTCGGTTCTGTTAAACCAAGACGACCGGTTCGGTTTTCATGACCCATTCAACCGACTTAATGAACCGGTTTACTCCTTCGGTATAATATCCCATGTCAATATTCAAATACCAAAAAAAAGATAAAATTACTAATTATATTTATTTAAGAATAGATGACAATTTTTTTCAATAATTTTGCGATTATACGAAAAATCTACTGCCATTTAAATCGCATATATTTTGCTTGAACACGCATGTTATAAAGCATTTATTTCATAATTTTTGCAATTAGTTAATGGTATTTTTGGCCTAAATTTGCATTTTCAGCATGTTATACTCGAATTTTTTTAATTAGAGGACATTTTCTGCAATTACAACAGTGATTTTTTAGCAATATTTCATTTATTGTGAATATTTGCATCTTGGTCTAAACTATATTTCAAACAAACAATATTAATTAAAAAAATTATAGTTTGTATACATTTTTTTTTTCGAAATGATAGGGCTGTTATAAAGCGCAGAAAGGTGCGAAGAAAAGCAGCTCAAAGCTAATCAACTGAGAGCTTAAAACTGAGAGGGCATTCCGGAGATCACCTAGAGACTCTCTAGCAACGCTAGACCAACACTACTAAACTAAAAAACAAAAACCAGCTACTAGCTCCCAAAAGGAGAATGACCGATCCCAAAATGGATAACCCGCTCTCACTCGGGCTCACAGAGGCCAACAACCTAAACAAAAAACATGAGGCCTAACAGACAAAGCAAATAACACACACCTAGAAACAACAAATAAAAAACTAAGAAGACGAGCCCTTCCTCAGCAGAGCGACCCAACTGAACTGACAGATAAAAGACGACCCTTTAGAGAAATTTGCAGCTCAAGAAGCCATTCCCTCCACTGTCGAACTGCCTAGCTGAAATAGAAACCCAAGCCCCGAACCAAACCAAGAGCCGTCCCGCCCTCCAACCGAAAGACACCAACTTCGCCACCAAACCACCATCGCCTCCAAAATGGCTAACACCACTAGCCAATTCCGGCAACATCGGTCCTCCCCCGAACCCAGCACCATAGATAGGGGAGAATGGAGCAAGAGAGACATCAAAGCCCCAGCTACTACGAAACCACCTACACAAAACGCAACCGCTCCTCTCAGCTCGCAGAGACAAACCCCGACCCAAGTTCCACTGCAAATCGGAGGAGTCGGAAGGAAACCTACAAAAAAATAACAAAACTGAGACCATCAAAGAAGGCAAACGAGAGGAGAGGAGGCAACCCGACGAGGTCTTCCCAAGTAGCCTGAACCACACCCAGCCCCCGACACCGCACTCCACCCAACTCCACCACGGGCCTAGGAACACCGACGGTCTGCAGCCTCGAATCGGCTCCAAAAAATCAGAGAGATCGGGCGAAAACAGAGGAAGGCGCCGCAAGAAGGGTCAAGGGTGTGCGACCAATAGATAACCATCGGCAAGCCCGATCAGCCGCTGAGGAAAGCGCACAAACCGGCAAAAGTCGAAGAGTGGTTACAGATTTATGGGAAGGAGACCAGAGAGAAACTATGGCAGAGACTCCTCACACTCAGAGAAAAATCATGTAAGAGAAAATTATATTACAAAATCATGTACTCTTTTTTATTTAATTATTAAAATTACATGAAAACTATATATGTTTTAAATTCCCATATATTTAACGTAATTCATTATTTAATGAATGGACTTTTTTTATTAAATAATAATGACGAAAAAAATGAATAAATTACATAGATAAAAAAAATGCATTTTAAATAATAAAAAAATATAAAGTGCAAATTTCACAAAAGTATGCATTTTTGTTACTAAATACCGCCCCAAAAAGACAGTTTTAACTTTTTCAATTTTTAAAATACTTTTTTTTTATGGCCGGACGCGAGCTAATTAAATAAAAAATAATTAAATATTAATATAAGTTACTAATAGTTAGTTTAAGTATTTGAATGTTTTAAATTTTTTTAATATTTTATCAACAAAATTTTATGTATGTTTTTATCATATTTTTTTGTTAGTGAAATAAAAAAATAATTAAATATTAATATAAGTTACTAACAGTTAGTTTAAGTATTTGAATGTTTTAAATTTTGTTAATATTTTATTAACAAAATTTTATATATGCTTTTATCATATAAAATATTATATATATGTTTAGAAGTTTTAAAAATCAAATACCGGTTCAGCCACTGGTCGAACCAGTGAAACATTGAACCAGTAGCTAGACCGGTTCAATAACCAGTCTGATTTTCAGAACCTTGGTTAATTAATATTATATATATATATATATATATATATATATATATATATATAGTAGTGAATTTATAATTAGTATTGTAATTTAATTAGGCCACACAAGTTTATTTTGATTTTTATTAAAATCAAAATTTTTATTTATTATATAAATTATATTAGAATTTATATATTATGTTATAAACTAGAATTTATCATCTTTTAACTAGAATTTAGAAATTATTATATTATAAATTATAAATAATTATCTTATAGAATATATTATTATTATGTTACAACTTAGCAATTATTATGTTATATAACATAGTACTAATTATCTCTAACAAAATACTAATGAGTGATGTGGGTCACGTTCCGATGAGAATGGTGCTTAGGGACGAAATAAGAATAAATCACCACCATTAGATTATATGATCCAAAGACTAAAAAAATTAATATTATATATTCATTAAGCACCATATGGTAAATTTGCACAATCAAACAATGAGACCCGTCACCCACGCCACCACAACCAACTCACATGTGGGCCCCAATTAACACCTCACCTCTCTCTCTCTCTCTCTCTCTCTCTCTCCTCCGCTCTCTCTTTCTCTCACGTTACTCGCGCACCATAACTTCTGTCAGTCACACACACAGTAACTCTGCCGACATCCACGACGGCGCCGTCCTCCCCGCCGAATCTCGCCGTCGCCGTGCCTGAAGACGGGCTTAGGCGCAACCGCACGTCTGAACCTCCGACAACTCCACACTTTCGAATTTCAGACCGAAAATTCCAAGCTATGTCATCCGCCCACCCTTGGCCGTTCAAAATTTCAGCCGCCCTTCGCCCAGCCTCAACTCCGCCAATCTCCGTCCATTCAAAGATACAGCAGCACCTCCCCCGTTCAAAGGTTCAGCCGTTCCTCCGCCGTTCAAAGGTTCGGCCGCACCTCCGCGGCTCTGCCCTGTCCGTTCAAAGGTTTGGACTGCCACAATCGACGGCGGTCAGCCGTCCATTGACACCACGTCCGAACCCCTGATCGACGGCAGATATTTGTTCACGGAAAATCAATTTGGATTGTGGGCTTGTTTTGAGAATTTGATATGTCACAAAAATGTAATTGCAAATTTTAGAATTTTTATTATATTTCAATTTCACCCATGGGTGAAATCTGCAATTTATAAAAATTATATAGAATAATATTATTTTTATATATTTTTATCTGTCATCATCGAACCCCTAAAAAAAGAAGATAAAAGGCATGAAGTTATGTGAGTTATTGTTAGTGATTGAAACATAGAAAGCATAGATTCCCATTTATTATAATAAATGGTAAACATTTCATCAATTTGTGTTAATGAGATCAACAAACTGAATAATAAAATTATTTCGCTTCATTTCCAGTTTGAACTTGAACATAAAAAAAAAAAAAAAAAAAAAAAAAAAAAAAAAAAAAAAAAAAAAAAAAACCTCAAATTTAATGCACAATTTTACTAATTGTTTTGCACATTAGTGAATGTCATATTGCACGATAGCGTTAGGCAAAATGCACTTTAACGCGTTCGAAATTAATTTTTATTTAATATGTTGTCTATGTAGTATTTATTTTCAACAAATATTACTATAGAATTTTTATACTATATATTGAATTTAACTCACATCAAAGACCAATACAAAATAGTTGCACTTTATATGCACATTAGTGTTACAGGTATTGCACATTATTGACTACCAGATTGCACCATAGCAATGGAAATATCCAGACAAATTTTAGGTTTGAATTTTATATTTAAGTTCGGTTATATATTTTTACTTCTAAGTTTTAGGTATCTCGTATATATGACATCTTTATTGATCAAAATATCCAAACCGACTGGTTTATATAAAAAAATATTATTTTGATATATATATATATATATATATATTGTATCTATATATTTTAGGTATTTACGATCACAAAATAGTATTTTATAATAAATAAAAGACTAATATATTAAATAGAATTTTATAATATAAATTATAACCTATTTAGATTATTTATGTTAATTCGGTTAACTGATTAAATGTACCAATTATTTTCTTTTTATTTTGATTTGGGATAATCACTATAAAACGAATTTAGAGTGCACATTAGTGTTGGACAGATTGCACATTAGTGTTGAACATATTGCACACTAGTAACTGTTGGGTTGTACTGTACCGATTGAAACCGATCGAACTAAGATTTTGGTGTGGATTTTATATGTCCGTTCTACAATTTGTTTTTTATCTTTGAAATATTGATAGTTTTGGTACGATACCGGTTTTATTTTTAAAATAGCCGAAATAAACAAACCGACCATACTAAATAAAAATATAAGATATTTTATAAAAATATTAAAATAATAAATATGATTTTATAATCTGAATTATATTTTAAGTCAATTATTTTAGTTTGATTTTAGATTGGGTTGAGAGTTGAAACAAAAGATAGGTCGGTTCACAATGCACAATAGCGTCTAATACAGTGCACAATATTATTAGACGAACTGCACGTTATCGTATGACAAGTTGCACATTATTGCTATTTATTATTATTGTACATCTATTAATATGAAGTATATTTAAACTTTATTAATGTAAACATAAGTCCCTGAAACTTATTTAATTTACAAAAGCCAATCCCCCAATTTCTTGAAATTTTGATAATTTCTTGAAATTTTATTGTGCATGTACAATAACTCAATTGTGCACTTTAACTATTGGTACTGTGCATTTATTATTCTTTATAAACTATGTATCTAATCAATGAACTAAAGTGTAATACATTAAAAATTCTTGAAAATTGCATATAAATCCCTTCACCTTATCTAATTTACAAAATTTTGCCCCAGCCCCAATTCAGCCCCAAACACCATCTCTCACGGCCACTTTTCAAATTCATCCATCAGCTGATAATGTTGATGATTGAACACATCGCAAGAGAGAGAGAGAGCGGCGAGAGAGAGATGAAAGAATACTTAGGGTTTCATAAAACTGAAAAAGTGAAGTGTAAAGGTACATGAGTGCCCTTATATACTTGGGTCACTTGTGCAAATACTGTAAAATACCTATACTTCTAATGAATAGGAAAGAAACTTAAAAGTGTTTGTACATTGTGTAAAATGATTTGTACATATGTTATTATCAGCTCCACCGGACCACCGTGTAGATGCTCATCGCCACCTCGCCCGGCCTGAGTCTGACGCCATAGCCAGCGGCGACATCGACATCACAAACTCCCTCAATTAAAAGTCTTAGTCGGTCCCGCCGAAAGAGTGACCCCTGCCCGTCGGCTCCGCAACCAGAATCTGCCCTCGAAAGTCATATCACTGTCGTATTTGAGGGCCATGAGGTTCTTTTACCTTCAGATGTTCATCGAGATCTCGCCGAGGAATCACCCGCCAGATCCGTGACCGCTGGTCGAGGTTCGATGTATTATCTATTTTCTACGGGTCTGAGATACCGCCTCTTAGCGAGATGATGTGGTCGTACTTCGAGACATACAGTGACAACGGCGGATATGGTGGGATACGGCGGAGGTTGGCGATGGAGAATTTTGTGGTGAACCGCCGGTGGATCTGTGGTGGACGGGGCGGACTTGGTTGGGGATGGCGTCAGCGGCGAACTGTGGGGATGGTATTGACGTAATCAAATGGGTTGTTGGCGGTCGTCGGCGGTGGGCGAAGGACGGCTGTTGACGGAGGTGGCTGCGGCTGTCGGTCACCGGCGTGTGTGTGTGTGTGTGTATGTGTGTCCGGGAGTGATGTAATTCGTTTGTGCGTGTTTTATTGTGGGAGAGAGAGGGGGAGTGTGGGGCTCACCTGATTTTTTTTGATTGGTTGATGGCCATTATATCCTTAATTTATAGTCAATGCATATAATTGACCTTAAAATTTTTAAGTATTTACCATAATGCCATTATATATTTGACTTACATTATTAAAGTTTGACTTGATCATGACCATTGATATGATGTATCCAATGGTCCAAATTCATTCTTATTTCTTTCTTAGGGCACCATTCTCATTTTATCCCAACTCTGAGTGATTTTATTAAAAATTATAGTCCTCATTTTTTTTCTTAAACCCGCTCCTTTTCAACTCGGTAGTAAATTTTTAAAATATAAAATAATATTCTGACTTAAATTTGAAATTCATAAATACAAATTTAAATAACAAATTGAACGAAAATATCAGATTCTGTTAGAGCAGTTCATTGAGATCGATTAATTCAGTATGATTATACCATATTTAATGACAATATTGTTTGACACTTTTCTCAAATTTATATGATCTATGTGAATATTATAGTAGAAAAAGCATTCAAGCTCATGTTTAAATGAAGTATTAATGAAAATATCTTGCCATTGACTTTCATTCTCTAATGGACTTGTATTTAATCGAGTCTATTTTATCACGCCCCCCTAACAGACAGTTTTGCATGTCATAATAATATTTTTTTGCCCGCTCGACAGTTTTGAAATAATAGTAATAAATTCTAAATTTTAAGATAATAAATATAATGTATAACACCATAATAATTTCCAACTTCTAACATAGTAGTACTAAATATTATTTAATAAAACAATTCAATTATAATTCTAAACCATATTGAAATTTACACAATAATGCTTATATAAAATGGCTACCTATCTAAACACATAATATAGCGACGGCTGAATTACAATAATTCAAATAAAAGTGACACGTCACGATCCAATCCAACTATTATTATTAATTATTATTAAAAATTAAAAAGTCTAAAGTTCGCCCTACAAAGATATAAATACATTTTCCACAAATAAATTCAATTCTGAATTTAGAAAATGCGGATTTATCTCATCCATTGTATCATCCAGCACCTGAACGGCTGAACCCTATGATATCAAGTTTTTAAACATAAATAAATAAATAAAATAAAAAAATTAAACAATTCGTCCTGTCTGTTATAAAACTAGAGAGAAAGAGAGATAATAGAGAAAATGTTTTCTCTTAGGTACGATTTTCATTATAACTGAACCTCCTATCTATAATCTATCTATAATAATATAAAGATGTTGTTGGAAAAATACAAAAATAGTATGATTGACTTCAAAAAAGTATTGCTTTGACTTACCACTTTAAGTAATAATTATTACTTTAAGTAATAACCATGCATGTCCCACAAATTATAGAAGAATGGATTATGTGAAAAATTAAATTATATTTGATTAGCCAATACAACCGGAATTTGTGCAGTTAATCATGCGGATTTTGTGCAATATCAATTTCGATTTGATTAATCAATGTAACTGGATTTTGTAAGCTTAAACCATGCGGATTCTGTGCAAAATTATTTTTTTTTTCATTAACAAATATAATCGGAATTTGTGCACATTCAATTTCTGTTCAAAATCAAATTTATCCCACGCTTTAAAATACAACATAAGTAATTGATATGTATCTCCTCAAAAAATTGGATAGGATTTTCTTAACTAATTTTAGCTGATTCTGTGACAAGTTATTTTTGGAATTGTTTAACCAAAAATATCGGATTTTGTTAATTAGTGACACCGATTTCTCTCATGTTTAACATAATTTAGATTTTTTATTAACTAATGACACCAATTTCTATTCGATTTATATTTTAACCATTTTCATAATACTACAATATTTTGGAGATAATGATTGAAATTGTCTTTCCAAAGATATCTCATTTTGTTACCAACAAAATAGGCTTACCAAATTGTCTTACCAATAATTTTGTTTAACAAAAATTGCCTTACCAATATTTTATTATTTGTACACGGCTTTGCATAGAAATTGTCATAAATTTTGGCAACTGATTATATGAAAGACATCCGATTGAAATTGACGGGATATTCATAATCACATAAATCGGATATTATCCTATAAGAATAGAATCAAACCAAAATCTTCTCTGAATATAAGATTGATTCATAGAATCCAAACTATACAAAATACTAATGGTTGTTGTTGATATTTGTCCGTTAATTATCTAACTAATTGGATAAGTATTTGAATTTAAACAATTTATCCTACGGATAAATACTAATGGGTTTCTTGGAATGGAATTAACAATAAAATCTAGCTCGCATTTCACAAAATATTTGATTGCTAAACTTATATTTGTTTAATAAATAATCATTTGAACAATATAGTATTTAAAATACAAACCGAATATTTTATTGATTCATAGAATCCAAACTTTACAAAATACTAATGGTTGTTATAGATAATTATCTATAACACAAATAAATATTCGACTAAGACTTGGAATATAATCAAAGCAAAATCTTTGAACATTGAAATCACAACTCTATTTTTTTTTTTTTTGCCAAAACGATAGAGATATTATAAATCAAAACGCACAATTGTGCAAAAGCAGCCCAAGGCTGAATATTACAACCCGGAACTAGGAACTGAGAGAACGGAACAAAAGTCCGCCTAGAACCTCGCTAGCAACACTAGAATAGAAAAACAGACACACAACTAACAGACACAAAAACACCAACTAAGATCGCTCCCCACAGGAGAATAGAAACGCCCCCCACAGGGGAATCAGAACCAGTACCGGGGCCAGCGGCCCAAACCTAAAAAACAAGACCAAAAAGCACAGACAGACTCAGGCAAAGAGCCCAGACCAAAAAAACTAAACTAAACAGACTCAAGGACACTAAACAAACTAAACTACTAACGACCCTCCCCCGAAGAAGGCAAACTGAAAAAGCAGCAACTCCGACTCCCGGTCAGGCCCCTAGCCAAAACCCAACTCCCGAAACTGCATAAGGCCTATACAAGAGTCCGGTCCCCGCCCCCGAACCTCACCGAAGAGCCAGAACCCACCGACCGAGAGAGAACGAGAACAGCAACCCCAACCGGAACAACCCAGACCCAGCTAACACCACTAGCTAAGCCCAGGGTACCCAGATCCCTTACTATCCAACCGAGAAAGAAAGGGATAGTCGCTCCAAACTCGCATCCCAACCCCGGCAGCCGCCACGCACAGCACGCGACAGCTGCTGAAGCCCCAATCCGATCACCAAGCAACACAGCCCCACTGAACCATCGCCACTGTCCAACAATCTCCCTCTCCCCTGAACCAAGCCGAGCCCTGAACCACAAAACCCCAAATCTCCACCCCAGCCACAGACCACAGACCACAGACCAAATCCACAAAGCCCAGACCGTCGACATACCACGGTTCGCCCAAATGAGTTCAATCGAGCCCAGCCAACCAAATCAACCAAACCCAAACTGCCCCACCGACCCCCGACTGACCCAACAGGGGTCCGGTCACCAACCAAGGGAGGTAGCGACGTACACCCAGCCAAGCCCCACCACATCGCCGCTCGCCTGCGACCAAAAGCCACCAACAACTCCACCATCGCCTGCGACCGAGAGAGAGAAGAGAATTAGAAGCGACAACAAAATCAGGGGGAAAATCGCCTGAGAGAGACGGGCGGCCAGCGAAAGCCGCCAATTCGGCCCCGCCGCCGCCGGAGGAGGCCAAGAATGGCCGATCAAGCGCTGAGAGAGAAGGGTTTCTGAGGAAAAAATCGCCGCTGAGGGAGAGAGTTTTTGAGTTATGATTACACTTTTGTAAATCACAACTCTATCATTAGCAATAAATTCTACTTTAGTAATATATTTGATATTCGATTATTATAATACAGTAGATAAAATCGAATGCAATAATATATGAATTTATTTATTAATAATAAACTTATATTATATTATCATATATCAAATATATAATATTACTCTATCAATATATTAAGTGTTCGGATATCTACAAAAAAATAGAGAAGCATTACAATGTTGATATATTAAATAAGATATTAATTAGTTAAATTTCATATTGATCATAATTCATCTATATCTATATATAAATAATTGAACCATATTGTCATTCGTGCAGTTCTGAGTCGACAAAAAAAAAAAAAACCTTAAGCACGCACAACAAAAAAACATGGACCAACCTTTTGGTTTCATAGACAGATTAAGAGAACTGAAAGATTCATGCTAAAACGTCAAGCGATACGTGTATTCGAAAATAGGACATTTCATGCTGCTCATCAAACTTTGGTGGAAATTATATGAAGAGGTTGATATATTGTTGATTATTTATCTTTTTACTTACAATATTTGTTACTTTGTGTATTAACCTATTTTTTTTTAATAGGGGAGTCGCATAACGGGAATAATTCGTGGAGTTAATGTCTCCAAGATGGTTGGCTATTTCCATGAGTATATAGAATCTGGAACTACCAATTAGACAGCAACATCGATAAATATCAATCTACAGATGCAAAATACAAATTAATTATTCATGGCAATATAGAGGTTTTGGGAACGCTCGAAGATTTTCCTACGCGGCATTTCGACTTTCGTAGTTTTGCAATTCATCAAGATGTTGAGAATGTTGATGAATCATACCTTTTTGGTAAATTTTAATTTAGTATGAATTCGTAATTCATAATTTTACATATATTATTTTATTAAATTTTAATGAATTAATAAATTATAATTTAAAATCTAGATGCTATTGGAATGGTGATTGCGGTTCACCCCGTGCAATCAAAATTGGTTCATGGAGAAAAAAGTCAAATGATCGACTTTTCACTTATAAATTTGGAGTAAGTATGAATTATTAAATGTAAATTTTTATTTTTGTATTGTTGTTAATAATAGATTATTAATCAACATATTTCTTTTACAGTGGAATTGTCGTGCATTGCACACTGTTGGGTCATTATGTTGACCAACTTATTGCTTTTGAAACACACTTTGAATCTGAGACAACTGGCCAACCATGGGTTCTAATTATCCAACTATGTAGGGCAAGGTTTTGGGAAGATACTTAAAAATATTTCTTCATCAATTTTATTTTTATTTAAAAAAGAAATTACATAACTGGTTTATGTATGGTTTTATTTACAATATTAATTAATATATATATTTGTATATAACATGTGAGGTTCAATTGGCTACCCACATGAATGTCACCCTTCTAATCGCTGTTGAGGCAATTTCGGAAATAATTGATTTCCGGCGGAGGTAACTATTATATTATACAAATTATATTATATTTTTGTAATTTTTGTAAATTTGTAAATATTGTATGAGTCCATGTTCAGCTTTTCAACAAGCGCATGGTTCAAGAAGAGCAAATATGTCACCAACAGCAGAATTGTGTTGAAGAGTGAAATGGAAGAGCTTGAGAATGGTGATTTGGTAGTTAATTCTATAGATTCTCTTTATGAATCTGATGTTGTATTAATTATATTAACTACAGGCTTCTATTTTATATACTTTTAGAATGAACATATATATTTTGTACTTATTTATTTTTTTAATGGACTATTAGGAACTCAAATGTTGGGTCGTGCAACAATTAATTCAATTGTGGACGAGTGGTGGTACATCGCATTCAGACGTCGCCACAACAAGATTGCTGATGAAGATGTGCGTTTAACTTGCACTAAATGTGCGCATAAAGTTGGCATATTTAGGTATGTTTAATCATTGCACGGTAATTAATATTTGATGTTTATTGCTTAATTTTCGTTTGTATACTAATATTACAATAATATTATTTTTTTTCTTTTTTTTTTGTGAAGGTACAAAATTCGTTTGATTATGTCTGATTCAACATCAAGTGCAACATTCATTTGTGGGGATAGGAAATCTGAAAAGATGATTGGAACACCATGCGAGTTCTTGAGAAATGAATTTCTTCGTGAGGTAAATACACAACTGGTTGTGATGTTTCTTTAAGAATTTGTTTATATAATTCGCAATTAACTTGAATTAATTAATAATTTAACTCATGGTTAGTTGTCTGTTGTTGTCTCCCATGTCACAAATAGAAATAGTTTGAATTTGTGGCGACGATGACGTGCCAAATAATAAAACCATGAACGTTATATATAAGACAATATTAAGTAATACATTAATTTTATTTAATTATATTTATTAATTTCTTAATTACTAATGACATGATCTTTCCTTTAGTATGTACTTTGAATCTTAACTGAAAATTGCTTTTTAAAAGGGACGAATATAATAAATCCATGTGCATCGCACATGTACTGTACTAGTTTATAGGAAACTTCTGATGGCACAACCGTAATAATACAATTACATCAGGGGCAAAATAGTCATTCACATACATTATTTTATAATAACATTAATGGTGTGGACCATATATATTTATAACACTCCCCCTTGAATGACTATTTTCTAAACATATTTGAATCATTATTTGAACAAAGCTCAATCTGCACATCTTTAAGTATATCTTGTGGCCATCAGGTACCGTTGCTTTAGCATATCAGGAAAACCCAGTGGGACAAAACCTGATCATCTTGAAATCATAGCATTTCTTCCTCAGGAAAACCCGGTGGGACAAAACCTGAGCATTGTGGAAGTACAACATTGCTCCCCCTCAAATAGATCATCTTCAATGGAGTATCCATGTGCTGCCTCATTAAAACCTTGTCAAGAAAACTCAGTGGGAAAAAAACTTGATCGAAGGAAAAAGAGTACAACTACTCCAGTCTTTTCTCATCATCATGAGGAATCAATCAATTATCCAGTAGTCCTCAACTCCTCATTATACCATGAATATGCCTCGTTAAAACCTTATTAGGAAAAACCCAGTGGGACAAAATCCTAATGAAGGAAAAAGAGTACACTATTCATGTGAATACGCCATCTATGTTGCCTCATTAAAAACCTTGCTAGGAAAATCCAATGGGACAAAACCTCAGGCAAGGGGAAAAGAGTACAACGCGTATTCCATATAGTCACCATAATAATATTTCCATAATTTTCATTAATATCATATAGATTCATTCAGATTTTTCGATACTGGTGGTATTTATGATAATATGTCATATCATGCTTTTGTGCAACTATCATTCTCATCATCAACCGATTTCAATGGTCTTACTGCCAATAGTTCCCAATATTCTCATTTCAGCTGATTTCATTCTCGTCAATATCATTTCTATAGCGCTATTTATTTACTTGTGTCGACACATATTCATTTCCATTATTCCTCGTAATATATTGAGATATCTCATTATCAGTTGAATTCATCAATAGTATATATGCCTCCTTTCATCACTTATTTGGGGAATTTTAATTTGCACAATGTCATCCTTCCAGCGTATTATTCCACCATCATATTATTTCATATATTTCACCACCATCAGTATCATTCAGTTTATAATTTTCACTTTTTCAGTGTGATGCATATATCATTTTCCAAATTTCAACAATTGATTCTCCCCCTCATCTCAACAGATCCTTGATCTGTATTTTTAGTATGAAATTTCTTTGACGGGAGTTCATACAATCTCCATTTCGTTCTTGATTTCAACATATAATAGGAGGACTTTGAACTCATATCACTTGAAATGTGCACATTTTTCTTTCAAGAGTTCATCATATTAGCTGAGTATATTACTAGCATTATCGCTTTCATATGACACTTATTTTCATCTTTTCATAATCATCTTGTGTCATTCTTTGATCAAATCATCTCGTAACTTCAGGTTACGGATCACACACATGTGGCTATCTAGTGGATCCATAATATCTAGCAGCACACATGGAGGGGTAGTGGGCCCATATATATATCGTACCCCTTTCATACTCAGTTTGATAAAAAAATCGATTCATAAATATTTAGCCAGTAATAATTTCACAAATAGAGAACAAAGTATTTCATATCACAAAGAATCAGTTAATCATTTAAACCACCATCATTTATATCAGTAAATATCACAATAATTTATTGTGACCCATTTATTACAAACATATCACATCATCTTTCGGCGGCAATAAATGCACTTCAAGTGCAGATTCTGACCCACAATATTTAATTCAGAATCGTATCACATGCGTATCATTACTTCTGTAGCACAGTCTCTATTTTTAGAGTCGTATAGCATACGCATCATTTCTATAAATTATTAAGCAATCCATTCAATATTTCTGAACAAAGGTCCGAATTTACAAATGGATTTAGCACTCTTAAATATCCGTAAATATTATCCGTTTGTTCTAGTAAATATCATAAAAAGAATTTATCGGTCTCGAATAGAAAGATTGATGGTGCTAATGATTAATGATATTCCAGGCGATATTCGATGGTTGATTGAAGCAAAAGTTCGATTGTCGGGAGAGTTTCCAAATTCATACAAATATATGCCAGGTATGGGTAAGAGTACTTATGCAAAGAAAAGAAGAGCAAAAAGATTAGGTGGATGTTTCAAATGCGCTCGATGGACTTGTGACATACGATGTAAATCAGTGGGGTTCGTGTCCAAAAATCGAGAAGATAAAATAGCATTTATAAAGGATGGATTGAGTAAGGAGTCTATGGATCAAACGATTCAACGGATTCTTGAGACACATCCTAGTGGGTATGTGCATCGTGAGCTTCTGTCTCTATGGATTCGTTTCAAAAATGAAGAGGAACGTTATAGACTCGAAAATATTGTTTCAAAAGATCAAGTTTGTAAAACTAGTCTTGTTATTACGAAAAATCATACTAATGAAGTTTAGTATGTTGCACTATAATTCTAGAAAATCTTTTAGCTGCCGACAGATAAGATTTATTTATAATCTCACGCCTTATTTGTCGGTTGCAATTGTCAGAAGAAAATAGTAACATCATTTATTGTTTTGTAAAACTTTCTTTTTAAATAGCGAGTCGTTCTTCATAATCTCATGCCTCATAAAAATTTGCAAAATTCAGATTATAAATAAATAGATGGATGTTTCAAAGTCTTCGCAAGGTAATAGTTTACTTCAACCGATCAAAACTATGTGTGTTCTTGGTGGTTCTAGACTGGTAAGTTTTTCTCAAAATGTTGATATTGTGAGTCAGTTAGTAATGGATATGGGAAATCAAAAAATCAATTTACTGTATGGAGGGACTAGCATCACTTTCTTTGATAATCTTTTATTGGCTGGAAAATATTTTGAGATAGAAGTGAAAAGTATCATACCTTTTCATAGAGCTTCAACAAGGGTCGTCAAGAATTCCATATGCATGATGCTAACGATTCTATTTATGATTGTATGATGGATATGGTGAACAAGAGCGATGCATTTATCATTCTTCCAGACGGTTATGGAACGCTAATGATGATGTTCACCATTGCTTCTTGGGCAGAATTGAAACTTCATAACAAGTCCATAGGTCTATTAAATTTTATTAACTTTTTTCATGGTTTGCTTGGATTTTTAGACCAAGGAGTATATCAAACATTTATCTCTCCTCCAACGAGAGAAGTATTCAAATCTGCAGATACGTCTGTTGAGCTTATCAAAAAACTTCAAGAATGCATCACATTTCAAGATTCTGTGGAAACACATGGGGTCAAGCGAAAAAGAGCTTTTGATCCATTAGATCTCTCATTATGAACCCAAATAACAATAATGGGTGGCAGAGTTACGGAGTTTTCTACTCTCGAGACGCACCCTTCTTTTATGGATTCTATTATGTAATATTTTTCGTATTTTGTATTTATCGAGGATTTATTTCCTCTTATACATATTTTCATCATTTGAACCTTCTGTACTTGTTTCTCAGTATTAATGATATCAATTTCGCTTTTTCACAAGGTAATTGTGTAGTACTTCATGACTACAATCATTTACTATATGTGCTTTTTCTTGAGAACTTTATTGTAATATCTATATAATATCGAATCTCAATGTGATCTGATATAGTCCCTTAGACTCATATAATATATTGAGAAAATCATTTTGTGTGATCACTCATAACTGGTAGCTTTTGATACCACTTTCTCAAATTGTTCAATTTTCTAATGATAGCTTCTGGTACCACTTCATCATTTTAATTTATCATAAAGTGGTAGCTTCAAGTATCACTATACCATGATATCATCATTATGTGGTAGCTTCTGGTATCAAATGGTAACTTCTGATACCATCTCATCAATTTTCGTAACTCCATAAATTTGGAGAATGTATCAACTGTTTTTTTTTTCTTCATGATCATGTTAGTCCATATAATTTTCTTTCCCGATCAGGTCTTTATTCAACTTTCACATGGCCAGATACAAAGTATCATTCATTTCATTCATAGGCTATCACTTATTAGTACTACCCGTCGCCGGCGACAGAGCCGCACTGGCTGGCCCACATATATTTAGCCATTCATATCCTTTTACGTCTATCATTTGTTAAACATGGCCTTACCACATGGCCATTCCACATTACACTGGCCGATTTATTTAGCCGTTCAATATTATCCGTTGCTAGTGGTTGCAACACTTGACCATTCACATAACTGTCATAATATTTTAATCAACAAACTCGTCAGCTACCATTAAATATTACTTTTCAGCGACAGAGCCACTATGGCCAGACCTTGTAGTCAAACATATTTATTTTCATATCACATGTCCGCGTACCAAATATTTTTCTTAATATAAAATATCAAAAATTTCATAATGGCAACATATATTAATATAATTTGATAAATTATATCAATATTGGTCTTAAAATGAAGCTCTTATTTAATTTGTTAATATGAAATTAAAAACAATGAATTTTACCATGTTTGCTTCTCAAATTTACTAATATGAGAAACATAGTTATAATAATAGTATCACTATTTTTATTTCATTTTTTTTTCAATCATCAAGGTTTGATGTGTGTACGTGGAAAAAAACAAACACTCTCATTTATTTATCCAAGTTTCTAGCTACTACACATATACTATTGACATTTAATGCCCTTCAGTATAATTGACCGACATATAGTGTTCTAGTGGAGCAATTTGGACTATTAAAAAAATTTTTTATTTTATTTTATTTTTGATATTGTTTTATTTTTAAAAACAGCACCTCAAATGTATTTGTTGAACTGTCACCAACTTGATTACCTAATAGCATCTCAGATAATTATTTATGCTTTGAAAGATGATCCGAATTAATAATTCAGGGAATGTATTAACAATTTGAAATGATAGAAACTAAGGCACACTTACAGTCGCCAGCTTTGGCTGGCTTTGGTCCGCCCTTGGCAACCCTCTGGTTTTTACGGCGAGCGGCTTGATTCGGCCTGCCAGCGGCAGTGGAATCGGGTATCGGCTGTGGCGCGGATGCTCGATCTCCCATGGTTAGGTCGGGTACCCTATGGTGTTTGAGGACTGGGTGAATTGCGACGGATCCGGTTGTAGTCCGCGGATGTGGTGATTTTTTTTTTCGCAATCTTAATTTCCTAATTGTTTTTTTTTTCGCAATCTTAATTTCCCAATTGCCATGTGATATGGTGGATGTCTTGGTTTCCAATTTTCTCGCCGTGTTTGAGTTTTCAAACTTGATGAGGGCTACTTCTTATTTCCTTATCTTCCAATTTTATTTTTTTTTTATTATTTTTTTTAAAGTACATATTTTGACATAACTCATCAAAATTGATTGAAAAATATAACGATTGGTAATATTCTGATTTCTGATAGAGAAGATCGTCTATAAGACGCAACTGTAAAGCATACTTTCGTCATATTACGAATCGAGCTTTAGTGGGTAGAGACTCGTGCTGATAACGTGTTATAAAACTAGAGAGAAAGAGAGATAATAGAGAAAATGTTTTCTCTTAGGTACGATTTTCATTATAACTGAAGCTCCTATTTATAGGAAACTTATGATGGCACAACCGTAATAATACAATTACATCGGGGGCAAAATAGTCATTCACATACATTATTTTATAATAACATTAATGGTGTGGACCATATATATTTATAACATTGTCTAAGTTATCTGAGCTCAAATATATAAAGTTCAACCAAAAAAAGCGTAAGCTATTAAAGCAATACCCTTATAACTTAACCCTAAAAGCTCAAGGAAATATAAAAATAATCAAATAAGCAAAATAATTTCTAACTTCTAACATAATAGTAATAAACTCTAATTTATAAGATAGTCAATTCTAATCTATAATACAATAATTTCTAGCTTCTAACATAATAGTAATAAATTCAAATTCATAAAACAATCAATTCTAATTCTATACCATAATAATTTCTAACTTCTAACATAATAGTAATAAATTCTAATTTATAAGATAATCAATTCAAATATATAACATAATAGTTTATACTAATATAATTTTTTTCAAAATAGTATCATTTCTAATTTATAATAATATAATTTATACATCTCAAAAATAGTGAATAACTTCTTTACTTGGACGACAATATCACCATCCCGCAGCGCTCGGCGAAAAAAACCCTACCCCCAAATCTCCCGCAGCTCTCTCAATTTTCGGTGGATCCTCCTTCCTCGGCGTTGGCGAAGCATGGATAGGGGTCGTCCTTGACCGGCTGGCCCTACTATGACAATGCGTGCCCCTGTTGCTGCTGTAGATGGGCGGCTAATGGAGGTGGTCTGTGGCTCGGCAGGGATTCAGGATGGCCGATGGCGCCCCTCAAGGTCGGCATTTTGGCCGGCGACTGGAGTCGTCTTCCCCGTCACTGGTGGAGATCCAATTTTTGATGGTATATCTCGCCTTTGTTCCCTTGTCTGCACTTGTTGGTTTATGCTTTTCCAGCGGATTTCCACCTTTCCGGTGGAGCCTGGTCCCTTTGTTGTCGGCAGTCTGTGGTGAAGACGGTGGTGCGTGTGTCATTGGGTGGGGCGGAGCTCCAATTGCTGCGACGTCTCAGGTTTCGGCTATTGGGGTTAAGGCCTGAGAGATCGACTCTCACCCTCCCCCGTTCTGGTTAGTGGTGTTAGGCGGCGGGGGAAGGGGTTCTAGCGAGCTCGGCTAGTGGTGTTAGGCGGGCTAGGGCGGAGCTGGTGTGGGGGTTGGTTGCTTCTCTCTCGGTTGAGGATGGGTCGATTCGGGGATTGGTTCTTGGCTCGTATTTGGCTATTGTATAGGTGCTGTGCAGTTTCGGTAGTTGAATCTTGGGCTAGAATCTATCTTGTGTCGACCGTCCACTACTAGCTGGACCTCTCCGGTTGCTGGGGAAGGGCTAGGTTTTTTAATTTGTCTTTGTTGTTTTTGTTTTGTGTTGTTTGAGTCTGTTTTAGTTTTCATCTGTGTTTGTGATTTTTTGGTCTTGTTTTTTAGGTTTGGGCTGTTGGACCCGGTACTGATTCCCCTGTGGGGGGCGTTTCTATTCTCCTGTGGGGAGCGTTCGTAGTTGGTGTGTTGGTGTATTTTTTTCGTGTGCAGTGTGTTTTCTATTCTAGCGTGGCTAGCGAGGCTCTAGGGCAGACTTTCGTTCCGTCCTCTAAGTTTCAAGTTCCTGGTTGTAATATTCAGCCATGGGCTGCTTTTTTGCACAGTTATGCGTTTTGATATATAATACCTCTATCATTTCGGAATATATATATATATATATACTAGATTGGGCTCGGCTGTGCACGCACAGTCGGTCCTAGTTCGGTCTATAATTATATCTAGTATTTGTAAAATTTTTAAAACACACTTACCCACATTTTATGGAGCAACCAAAATGCTACATATTTTTTTGTTTGTTCAAAATGTTTTTCACAAATATTTTTTTTTTCAACAATTTTTTTACCACTCTTTTGACTCATTTGTTTGTAACATTCAAACAAATTTCTCAAAATAATTACAACTCTAAACCATTCCCATTCCTCAGTTTATTTTGTAGGTGTACCATAAAATTGCCAATTTTTATACCGTATGTTTTATTAGGTTCTGCAGTTAGTGTGCTGCAGTTGCGGATCTCAGGGAGTACCACTATCCGGGTACGAAAGCGGTGGGGCTTCTTCGCACCTATGGTAGCCGGAGAAGACTTCCTCGACGACTCGGTCTTCATGCGTCCATACCTCTTCTGTCATGATGTCTCCAACCTTCGTTCACTTGGATGACCTTCCCTGGACAATTATCTTGCGGAGGTAATCTACAAATTCCGTAAACAAATTAGCGTTAGACCACCCTAGAAAGTAGTTGATTAAATTAACTGAGTGAAGCTTGCTATTCTATTATCGTGTTTCTATTATTATTGATTACTCAAATTACATTCTACATCCGCTTTTTTTTGTTTCCGATAAGCAACCAGATACAATCTTGAATGTTCTAAGGTTTCTCATTTATGTAACCAAGAACTCAGGGCAAAGGTTTTTATTTAACCCCAAATGGTAAGTTATGTAAGATTTTGCAATCCTCATGGTCAGTTATAAGCTATCAATGGAACTGAAGGCACCGAAACTTAACACATCAAGATGATAAAATCCAAAATGCAAGCAACTTAGGAGCAACAATTTAGAATAAATTGATGTACCTCTTTCAGTGATAATTCCTGCAATCGACTTTTTCTCCCATAGTTTAACCACCACCAGAGCTCCAACGTTGTGCAGTGTCATCTGCATTTGAAGAAAAATAAGGACA
>CACSLK010027843.1:6927059-6944748 GCA_902706635.1 Striga hermonthica
GAGAGAGAGAGAGAGAGAGAGAGAGAGATAGAGAGAGAGAGAGAGAAGCAACTGAATAAATATATATTCGACTCGATAACCCAATTATCCGATCGACCAAAACTCCCTCTCCGATTTTTCCGATACTCTGCCCGAACATAAGTTTCAAGAAAAAAAGCACAAAGTAGTTCAAGCTCTAAGGTTACCACTTCCGAGCTTGAGCTCGAGGTCATCCATCCCCACCTCATGAATCCTCTCCCCTTCCCACGGCTTGACCGCCTCGAACCCGCCCTAATTCGCTGGGAAAGAACCCATCTTCGAGAGAATTTCTCAAAACATACCTGGAATTGAAAATAGATTCAATATGCAGTTGAATCTCACCGTCGGATTGCAAAATCGATCCCCGAGAGCAGGATTTCAAAGTCCCCGAAGCACACCCTGAAAATCGCCAGAAAAGTCTAGCGGGAGGTCGAGAGACAATCAGATGAAATAGGAGAGTGCAGGGTAATGGTTTGACATTGGAGAGAAGAACGAAAAATCTCGTTCTTTCAATCTCTTTCAGCCTTTCAGTCGGTGGCGTGTGCGAAAATGCTGGAAAAGTGGCTACCGTATCATAGAGTAAAGATGAAGACGTGCAAAGCTCAGAAAAAGCAGTCAGTATTATTTTGACTTTTGACAGGAAGATTGGTACTTTGGTAAATAGAAAAAAAAGTTATTAAGTAATTGACTAAAGTAGCCCGCATCCATTGTATTACAAGGAATAGAGTATAAGGACACTTTGGTCACTTAAAATGAAAATGTGATGTATCTTTTTAATTGTCTCACAGCTGTACATGGCCTCTCAGCTGGATTTGCGGTAAGGAGTAAATGAAGGGCTTAAAACAGTCGATGGCAAATAAGTAAATAAAGTGTCCAAGCAAGGTCATTTTGGGAAGAAAAAGACACGTGTCAACACCACAAATGCCCAATGTTGTTGGGTTATATGTATTGTAGAGATATATAATTTATACTAATTATACTAATATCATTTTTTCAACTGTATTTGTTGTTAGTTCATTTTATCCTCAGCAAGTTCATAACAAAACTAACTCGAAATTAACGTATAAACACGGCCGAATATCATAATATATCAATAATATAATGAATGCCATCAATCACAAACATAAGTCGAATATGACAAATAGGCGGTAATGGAAACTTGGAAGACTGATTCAGACGAATGAAGTATTTGTAAGAACCAAGATGACCTATGCAATCTCGCGTTCAGGTCGTGTAGCTATGAATGGTGCATGAAGCGGCAATATTGTCGTACTAAAATGGTCGATATTGTTATTTCTAGGACCACACACAACCTAACAACACGACAACTACATTAATAACTTCCATCCAGTGCTCCTTGTTACAAACACCCCCGTCCCATCTTATCCGATCGAACGTCTCAAAACATCATTAACTAAATCTCCTACAACACTGTCTCTGTAACGTTCCCCTCGATGACACCTCAACCCCTTCTGTTTTTCTTATTTTTCTTGTTTCGAGATGACCGATTCGAAACCCCATATAATTTCTATCTTTTGTCCATTAACAGTTTCTTCACAACTATCAAAAGGTCATCTGGAGTGAAAGCAGATATGTAATCAACACCGTCTCGTCCAAAATCTTCGAGTGGCACCTGCAATATATTACGATGTATGTTATTAATTTTACAAAATAATCAATTATAATTTCTAACATAATACTAATAATTTGTAATTTATTATATAATAAATTCTAACTTCTAACATAATATCAATAAATTCTACTTCATAAATAATCTGTTCTAATCTATAACAAAATAGCTTTCAACTTCTAACATAATATCAATAAATTATACTTCATAAGATAATCAATACTAATCTATAACACAATAATTTCTAACTTATTAATACATTCTACTTCATAAGATAATCTATCTTAATCTATAACAAAATAGTTTCCAACGTCGAACATAATATAAATAAATTTTATTTTATAAGATAATCAATTCTAATCTATAACATAATAATTTATACTAATATAATTTTTTTCTATTATAAATAATTATATCTTATTCTATTATAATTTATAATATTTAAACTAATTAATAATATTACTTTTATATACTAATATAATTCATACTAATATACTTTTTTTCATTATAATTAATTATATTTTATACTAACATAATTTATAATAGTATACTAATATAATATAAATAATATAATATATTAATTTTATATTATTTTATTAATATATATTAATATAAATTTATATATTAATGTAAATATAATTTTAAATATTATAATTTATTATATATTAATTTATATTAATATATAATAATAAAATTAACACATTATATTATATATATCATATTAGTATAACTATCATAAATTATGACAGTATAAAAGATAATTAATTATAATAAAAAAAAGTATATTAGTATAAATTATATTAGTATATAAAAAATTATATTATTAATCTATATTAATATATATTCATATATATGAATGTATAATCATATATACGGAATTATTAATATATATAATTTAATATTTATTAATTTAAATTATTACTATATTTTAATTATTAATCAAACATAATTCTAATTTTTTTTAATTATTATAAAATATATAATAATATATATGAATAATAATATAAATTATATTAGTATATATTATTAATCTATAATAATATATATTCATATATAGGAATGTATAATAATATATATGGAATTATTAATATATATAATTTAATATTTATTAATTTAAATTATTTCTATATTTTAATTATTAATCAAACATAATTATAAATTTTTTAATTTATTATAAAATATATAATAATATATATAAAGTTATTTAAATATGTTTTTAATATATCAACATTTTCTAATTAATAAAGATTAACAAAGCAACATTAAAAATAATTACAAAGTAATTTATATGTACAAATAGTTCATATACATATATAATTTAATACATATTAATTTAATATATATTATATATTACTTACAAATTAATATATATATATATATATATTATTAATATATTTTATAAGGATATAGAAACCGCAAAAAAAATAAATAATTAAAATATATATTTTATTAATATATTTTAGTTATTTATTTTTAATTTATTATAAAATATATATTAATATATAGAAATTTTTATAATATAATTTATAATATTTTAAAGTTTTTTTAATTAAAAAAAGCGCAAACAAAAAAAGTCGGCAGGCCGGGCGGTCAAACAGGTTAGACTGGAGCCGGCCGACCGGCGATTGCGGCTGGTCTTTTCGGCCAGGTATGGTCGGCCGGCCGCCGAATGCGGCCAACACAGGCTCAGCTGAAAAAGTCCAGTCGGCTGACTCTAGTCCGGCTGGTTTGACTAGCCGGCCGCCGCATTACTGGTCTTGTTGAATGAAATTTTATAGCCGGAATTATTCAAAGGTCTTTTCGGATTTTTCGGAGCTCGGTTCGGCCGATAAATAGGTCGGAAGGCCCATTTTTTTTCTTTTTTTTTTTAAAAAAAAAAGTAAAGTGGAAAGTTGTCTTTAGGGGGCGGCAAGTAGTAACAAAGGGCGGTGTTTAGTAATTTAGATAATAAAAATGGACAAAATGAAACTGTGTTGTGAAATTAATTAGGGAAAGTGAAATCTTATTACACCTACTAAAAATACAATTTTGCCAATATTGGAGCCGTCGTCTCATCCGTGAAAATATTCCTCGGCTGAAAAGTAAATTAAGCAAAAAACAGTCTCTTCTTAGAGTCTCTTTCTCTCTCTAGAGTCTTCGGTTCCCCAGTGGGATTTTCGTCTTCAGCTATCATCCAGTGCATTATTTTCTTTCAGTTGTTGATCTTTCGTTGATCTTTCGTTCTTCATCATCTATCTGTTATTGATCCAGTGTAAGGATTATCTACTCTAACTTGATCGTGGCCAACAGCCTCTTTCCCTGATGTTAGGGCTGGGGTAATAGAGTTAGGGTTCTGTGGTTTTCTTCCTTTTGTACTAAATCTAATCTGGGTCTTTGTGTGTTCTCTTCTAAACAGGCTCACGATTTCATCCTGAACGTGAAATTAGGGCTTGATTTGATTAAGTGCTGACTGCAATCAGATGCAGAGGATGGATCAAGATCTGGCAAGTAGACTCCAAAAATTCAAATTGTCGGACAGGGAAGAAGGGGGAATCTCTATTACGGAAGAAGATATTCACCTGGGGAAAAGAGAGTGTGAACTCAGTTTGCTGGGGAAAATTTACGGAAGCAAAAAGGCAAATGTTATGGGCTTAAAGACTATTTTGCAGAACATTTGGCATACACAGTGGCCATTCCAAACTCGGAATCTCGGAGACAACAAGTTTCAGTTCGTTTTCCAATCAGAAGATGACAAAAAGAAAATATTGGGAGGCAAAGCGTGGTCCTTTGATGGGCAGTACCTCTTGTTGAAGGAGTGGAACCCGTATACCAGAGGATTCCCGGAGGATGAAGACAAAGTCCAACTATGGGTGCAAATCATGAATCTGCCGCTACACTGGGTGTCAGAGGAGACTGGAATCAAAATTGGCAAACTCTTTGAAAAGGTACTTGATGTACGCATTCCAGAAACAGGAGAAATGGGTGGAAGGATTATCAAGATTTTGGTGGAAATAAATCTGAAGGAACCCATCATCAGAGGAACTCGCATTAATCTGGGATCAGAAGCTAAGTGGATAACCTTCAGGTATGAAAATCTTCAGACATTCTGCTACTACTGCGGGTTGATAGGACATGCAGACTTGAACTGTGAAAAAAAGAAAGAGGATGTGAGATGCATGAAGTTGAGTAGTGGACAATATGGGGAATGGTTAAGAGCTGTTCCTGGGAATGGAATAGGGATGAGAATTGCTAGTTTAGGAGATAGGTGGAGCCCTAAGGTGGGGAAAGAAAAAGGGGGGGATGAGAATAATACTACAAATCCTATGAGTGAGAAGGGTGAGGGCAGTGTAGGAATTAATAGAGAGGGAAGTCTAGATAGAGAAAGGGTTGATGTTAGTAATGAATCTGAGAGCAATAGTAAGGAGAAGGGAGGTGTCAAGGCTCCTAACCAAGGAATAGTGGAACCAGAGGCAAATAACTCTACTCAGTCCCAAGAGGGATTTGGGAAGAGTCAACCTGATTTAATGTGTCTTGACAATTTGGTAGCAATACCAGTTCAATCTGTAGCTAATAGACTTATGCAGGGTATTCAAAGCACAACAGGCAAAATAACTGGGCTTAAGAAACCTAAAATTAGTGAACCTAGGAGACTAAAAGGGAAGGTAGCTATGAATGAGTGCTCAGATAAAGAACCAGTTAATGTTGAGGAGAAAAAAAGAAAACCTAATAATGAGGTAGAAGAGATTGAGTTAACCAATGCTAATAATAAAAAAGCCAAAATGTCACCTGATAAGGAAATGCAGAAGAATCAGTCTGAATCAATGGTGGAGGAGACCAGCCAGAAATGGTCCCACATGTCCAAATGAAGATATGTGTGTGGAATTGTAGAGGTCTGGGAGGGCCCTCTACAATTTCCCAGCTCAAGGTGATTTTAAAATCCCATCTCCCAAATTTTGTATTCCTGTCTGAAACAAAAAAGAAGAAAAGTTTTGTTAATACAGTCTGTAAAAAGCTTAAGCTAGAGGATAGGTGGATTACTGTGGATCCAGTAGGTCTTCAAGGAGGCCTATTTTTGGACTGGTCCACAGATATTAAAATTATTGATATTATTAGTGATTCCTTTTGTATTGAAGTGTGTTTTGAAATGGCTGGTTCCACTAGGAGGTTTTGGGGTATTTTTGTCTATGCTAGTAATGACTCTAATGTCAGAGCTAGACAATGGGAAGTCCTAGTGAGACATAGCTTAAGGTGGGGGGAGTGTTGGTTTTTGGGAGGGGACTTTAATGATATTGTGGGAAGAGAAGAGAAGAGGGGAGGAAGAGAGAGGACTGAGGGAAGCTTTAGGAAGTTCAGAGAATTTATAGCAACTCTTCAAGTAGTAGATGCTGGGTTTGTGGGTTACCCTTATACATGGGCTAATAATAGGCTTAATGAGGGCTATGTTGAAGAGAGGCTAGATAGGGTGTTATTGTCACCAGAATGGGCCCAAACCTTCCCCCAGTCTACTGTTCATCATGTGCATCTTATTTCCTCTGACCATTGTCTGCTCTTACTCAACACTGAAAAAGAAAGCAGGAAGTGGAAAAAAAGGTTTTATCTGGATGCTAGATGGATTAGAATGGAAGGGTTCAAAGAAGTCATAGCTGAGGCTTGGACACAGAAGGCAAATGGAGTGGGGTTGTACAAGATTCAAAATAAAATCAGAAACATCAGGATGGCTCTGCTGGGATGGAAGACCAAGTTTGTGACAAACTCAGCTATACTTATTGAAACCTACAACTCAAGACTGAATGTGCTGAGAGAACTTGGAGGTGACAAAGATTGGAAGGAGTGGGTTGAGCTGCAGAAAAAACTACACCAGGCTTACCATGATGAGGAAATGTATTGGAAACAGAAAGCAAGGATCCAGTGGCTGAAATTGGGAGACAAAAATACCAGGTACTTTCATGCCTGTGTAAATCAAAAAAGAAAGAAGAATTGTATTGAAAGACTGGTCAAAAGAGATGGTGGGGTCTGTCAAAATGAAAAAGAGATTATTACAGAAGTAGAAGATTATTTCAGCAACTTGTTCAATTCTTCATGTCCAAGAATAGAGCAATGCAGTTTGGAGGGCATGCAGACAGTAATAACTGAAGATCTAAATCAAGCCCTAATTTCAACAGTTCATGAGGAAGAAATCAGAAGAGCCTTGATGGAGATGAACCCCCACAAAGCACCTGGTATAGATGGTATGACCCCTCTCCTTTTTCAATCTTGCTGGTCTATTGTAAAAAATGATCTATGTTCAGCCATTCAAAAATTTTTCCAAAACCGTGCTATCCCCCAAAAAACCAACCACACTGTGATTACTCTCATTCCTAAAGTTCAGCACCCATCCTTTATCACTGATTACAGACCTATAAGCCTATGTACAGTTACTTATAAGATAATCTCTAAGATATTAGCCAATAGACTAAAAAATATCCTAAACCTTTGTATTTCCCCAAACCAATCTGCTTTTGTCCCAGACAGACAGATATTGGATAATGCAGTAATAGCTAATGAGGTTATTCACTTTTTGAATAGTAAGAAAAAAGGGAAAGAGGCTTATATGGCTTTAAAAATTGATATGGCTAAGGCTTATGATCGAGTAGAATGGAATTTCCTTATGCAAATCCTTCTGAAAATGGGCTTTAGCTCTATTTTTGTCTCTTGGATTTTTGCTTGCTTGAATTCATCTTCCTTTTCTTTCAATATTAATGGCCAGCCTACTGGTTTTGTGAAGCCTTCTAGAGGGCTTAGGCAGGGAGACCCTTTGTCACCCTACCTTTTTATTATTTTGAGTGAAGCCCTAACTAACCTGATCAACCAAGCTTGTGCTAATAACAGCTTTCAAGGTATTAAAATAGGTAAATTCTCTCCTGCAGTTACTCATCTATTTTTTGCAGATGATTCCATCTTTTTTTGTAAAGCCTCAGTGTCTAATGCTAAAGCCCTTTCCTCTATTTTAAATAATTTTGGTCAAGCTTCTGGTCAAATCATTAACCTCAGTAAGTCTTCAATCCTTTTTTCCAAAAATGCACTGGATGAGGTTAAAGATGAGATCTGTTATTATTTTAATGGGATTGTAGTAGTTAAGTCTTCTAATTACTTAGGGCTTCCATTAGGTATTGGTAGGTCCAAAATTGAAACCTTCAGATTTGTGTCAGATAGAGTCATATCTAGAGTTTCAAATTGGAAAAATCACTTTCTTAGTGAAGCTGGGAGGGATGTTTTGATTAAAACTGTGCTCAATGCCTTACCCACTTATGTTATGTCTTGTTTTAAACTTCCTAAAGGGGTGTGTCAGGATATTTGTAGAACTGTTGCTGATTTTTGGTGGGGATCAAATGAGGGGGGAAAAAAGAAGATTCACTGGGGCAGTTGGGAAAATCTCACTAAGTCTAAGGATTGTGGGGGGCTGGGATTCAAAAATCTTACCTTATTCAATGAGGCATTGCTAGTAAAACAGCTTTGGAGAATTATTACCAAACCAAATCTTTTGATCAGTAAGGTTCTGAAGGGTAGATACTTCCACAACCAAAATTTGATGGAGGTTTGTCCTAGGAGCTCAGATTCCTGGTTGTGGAAGTCCTGGTTGAGTGTCAGACATGTTCTTAAATTGGGGTTGATGTATAAAGTGGGGGATGGGTGTACCATATCCATTTGGGAGTCTCCTTGGTTACCTAAAAACTCTTCCTTTAAACCTTTGTGTCTGTTTGAGAGAGATAGAGGAGTCCTTAAAACAGTTAATGAGCTTCAGAAAGAAGAGGGTGAGGGATGGGACAGAGAACTTATAGAGCAAACATTTCACCCTAATGATGCTAGACAAATCCTGCAGCTCCCCTCTCCCAAAAGAGGGTCTAAAGATAGAGCAGTGTGGGTTCCTAATTCTAATGGCAAATTTACAGTTAAATCTGCATACAAGCTGCTAGAAGAGAAGATAGAGAATAATACTGGAATCCCATGTTCCAGTAAAAATCTTAAAATTATGAAAAAGATGTGGAGGAAAACATGGAGTCTCAATGTCAAGAATAAAATAAAGATGTTTCTATGGAGATGTTGGCACAGGTTCTTGGCTACTAAAGACCAGATCAGAAGAAGGGGAATGCTTGAAGACAGTATATGCAGTGTATGTGGGGAAATGGATGAAGACCTTGAACACATTTTCTTTAATTGCAGCAGAGCTCAAAGGGTGTGGAAACTGGCTGGAGTTCAATGGGAAGGGCTAAAGAGAATGGAACACTCATTTCAATTATGGTGGAGAGAGATTTGTTTGATTGACAAAGGCAGCTGCTTGAAGGACATAATAGAATTATCAACCTACATCCTTTGGTGGCTGTGGAAGACACGCAATATTTGGATATTCAAGAAGCAATGGGTGGAGGATAAAGAAATTGCAGATAAAGCACGTCAGGACTGGCAGGAATTTGCAGATGCACAAGCCTTGAATTCCATGCAGAATTGAGCATACAAGATAAGAAGTATGGTAGGTCAATCTTGCTATTGTCAGTGCCCCTTCTTGTCTTGGATGTAAGAATTGCTGCACTCAATTAGAAGGCAGGCTCAGTATATGCAGTGGTTAGTGTGGAGTTGTAAATGGTTTGATCTTTATTTTGGTTGTAAATATTTTATCTAGTTTGGGTAGCTGGTTATTTTGTTTTGGTTTTGGTTAAGTAGGGGATGGAATTGTATATTCACATCCCCCTTTTGGTATTTGCTTCAGTTGAAGTGCCCGATTGTAAAACAGTTGTTTTGTTTCTGAGTAATAAAATTTATCCGTTTGAGAAAAAAAAAAGAAAAGTAAATTAAGCAAGGAATCAGCATTCTCTGTGAACTTCCAATGGGGGACTCGAATAACCCAACATTCACTCGTCATCTTATTCAATCATACTTCTTAATATACTGTTTTCCTGTTTTTATTCTTCCATATTTTCTTTTATGAGTGATTTCATTGTGTTTGTTTATCAGTGGTGTTGATGGAAGTAGACAAGCAGAGATTGCTCGGCGAACTTGAAGCTATGGGATTTCCCGAGGCTCTCGCTGCAAAGGCTCTTTCTTCTTCTGGTAAAACTGGTTTGAAGTGCTTGGTGGTGTATATGAAATATTGATAAAAATATCTCTTTAAATGAAATTTGTGATTAACTGGCTTGATAAAAGACTTGTTTAGGTAATTCAAGCATTGAGGATGCAATAAACTGGCTTGTTGATCATGATATTGATACAATTGTTACTGAACCACCTGAGGTAGCTAATAGTTTATGTTTTAGTTAAGTATGGCCTTAATTAGGTCGTCTTCCTCGTCCTGTCATATATACTTTTTTCTATTGACTGATCTTTGTTTTATGCTGTTTCGTTGTTTTAACTTTCGAAACTCTACTGCTTATGCAACAGCAATCTCAGGCGACAGTCGACATCACTGTCGAAACATCAAAACCCTTCCACATTTCTGAACAAGTTAAGCTGAGCGCACGAGTTCTGAGGTCTGCTTTCTGTAGTCTGTATGTTGAAGCTTTCTTTTTAAATAATCTTCATCTCGAAATATCTTCATTTACTTTCCAACTGAAAGAAGGTGGTTCCCTTTTTTTTTTTGGTGTATCCACATATTCGGAATCTGAGCAAATTTAGGAATCGAGCGCTTAACAAGAAAGCGGAGCAAGAGAAGAAACAAGAAAGAGAAAATGAGAAGGTACTGTAGCTTCATAGAAGTTGTTAGCTTCATATACATCTGCAATTTCTTGTCAATATGTACCAACTACAATAATGTTTAAAAAAAAAATAACTCAATTTTCTACCATGAATGACACTGTTTGTGGATGGAATCCCCCAAGATACATAATGACACTGTTTGTGGATGGAATCCCCCAAGATACATAATGATACATAATGACACTTCCACTGTCGTTTTCCGATACATAATGACACTGTTTGTGGATGGAATCCCCCAAGATAGGTTAGAATGGCGCACAACTTTTGATGCATACGGTTCAAAAAGAAAATGGGAAAGATCCATTTCCAGACAGTTGAGAATTCTTATAACTTAATCAGTTCATGGATTCTGGAAGAGAATAACTCAATTTTCTACCATGAATTATTTGTCTCAATCGAGTAGCCGTATTCTTCAAAGTGTTCTTTGAAATATTGGGGAGAAATAAGTTTATGTTATGCACTGCTAGTGTGAGCTTATGGAAATTATGAGCATAACTTATGACTGATATATGGTTATATATTGTGCTATTTATCGAGTCTTATATTGTCAAGATATTTGGTTCCATGACTTATATGTGTTAATGTATCTGATATTTTATCACTAAATATGTCATCTACTTTTAGGATAGGATTCGGGCTGGTAAAGAGTTGTTAGAGGCTAAACGAATTGCGGAAGAAAGAGAACGAAAATGGTTAGACATGGTATTTGGATACATTTATTCACTTCAGGTGATTTTTTTCTTTGTTGTTTGTATTGTGTTCATGTCACTCTTTCATCGATGGAGTCTCAGGCTCTTGGCCCAAAGGAAAGCAGGGAAAGAGGACGAGAAAAGAGCAAGGGATAGAGTTCGCCAGAAATTGCAGCAAGATAAGGTAGAGATGAATTTTAATCATGACAATGTCCAGAATTTATGGACTCTAGAAATTATATTGATTTTCCCAAACCTAGTGAGAACTAGAAGCATCATCCCGAACCTTGTTAGAACGACACTCTTCTCATTGTTGCATTTTAAATGGTCACTCGTTTGAAATAGTATTCTAACATAGTTTCATCACATCAACTATTATCGAAACATAAGAGAAAATTGCAAAATTAGTCTCAGGATTGGATGAGTTGCAAAAATTGGTCACACAAATTGCAAATACAGCCCTTTATTTTTTTATTTTTTATCGCAATTTTCTCCCATGCACAATTATATCACTTCTATTCTCTTTCTTAGTTATCCAATTCCCAGTCACATTTGAATGAGTATTTTAATTGAAAGAAAATTATTGCATGATCGTATCATCAACCTGTGTACACTCACAAGTCACACTTCCAGTATAATTCCAATCTCTCCAAACAAAAACTTTAAACTATATTTCTCAAGAAAAGAGGAGCAGAATGACAGATTAAGCGGTCGCATGCAGAGACAAAACAAAACCAAAAAAAAAAAAGAAAAAAATAAATAAAAGAAAAGAATCACAGCAACCAATCACTCCTTCATTTCAATTTTACTCTATTTTTGGGCCCGTATAGTTAGAAAGACAAGGCATCCTTGGGTCGCCTAGGGAATTTCCCGCACCCGCAAAACCTGATATTGCATTGGCAGAAAGAACGGAGGTAATAATCTTTGGCACTGATAATTTACACAACTGTTTATTTGCAGAACATGTGACTTACATATTTCTGGATTTAGTGCAGAACTTGCAGCTTCTTGATTCAGATTTTTTACGTGTAAAATCTTCTGCACTAAGAGATGATATGAGTGAATGTTTAAGATATCTTAAACGTCGAAACAAGGTAGCTTTTGCATTGATCGTCCATTTAAAGTTATAAATTGTTTGGACTTTACGTTCAATGGTGTTGATTACCAAAAAAAACTTTATAGTGGTCTGTTAGAGTATCCACAATGCTCTGGATTCATTCAAAAAATTTTATATGCCACTTAGGAAATAAACTTAATTCTTGAATAATTATACTCCCCAATGCAAATGCAAGTGGACTTGGCCCTACTGATGTGTCCACAAGAAAAAAATACCCGGTTTACTCTTAAGTCTATTGTAGATACCAATAGAGACTTAGCCTCTTTGCATTGGAGTGAATTTTGTTAATTTGATATAATTTTATCCATTTCATCTAAAACTTAGGTTTATTTACATGCCACATAGGCAAAACTAGACCCAATGCATTGGAGATGATCTTAGAAAAAAAATATATCTTTCAAATCTCATAAAACCCAAACTAGCATTGTTATTCTAAAAACTGCAGCTTCAAGATGGCTTATTTCTGAAGTATGAAGGCCAAGAGAGCCTTTGCTGTCCTTATGATACTAGCTTCTAATTTACCAACACGAGGCGTTTGCCCCGCAAATGCAAAACCTCAATAAATGTTTATTTATACATTAAGTAGTCTTTATCCATCTGAGAGATACTATAACCTATCGTAATTAGACCAAACTTCATGATTAATTTCCGCGATTCACTTTCTAGAAACACCATAAGGGTACAAGGTATTTCAACTTTCACTGTTCCTGATCATGGCATCTGATGTACTAGGAGGAGAGTTCAGGAGCAAGTAGGGCATTCGAGACTCTCTTGATTTATGTGAGAAATGTTATTAACAATCCCAATGAAGAGAAGTTTCGGAAGATCCGGATCAACAATCCAGTTTTTCAGGTTAGGTGTTTCTGAACGCACTATAGGGAATATGTTGAGTTTTTTATTCAGTCCATCATCTTCCATGAAATATCAACATGATCTGCTTGGTGTATTATTTTTTATTTTATTTCTTATGACTTTGTTTCAATAGATTTTTCTAGTGTACCCGGCTTTCAGATGAATTGATGTTTCCATGCATCAGACAGGCTACATGTGTTAATGTCATCTATTATGAGACATGTCAAAAATCACAGTTTCTGAAGTTTGCCTCAGTTACCAACAGAGTGCATTTGTTTGTTTTACAAATGTGCACGTCACGAACTTATCTGTTGGATCTATATACAAACCCAAGCTGTGTTTATTTCCATCTTTAAGGAGTCATTTCTGTCGTGCCTTTCCAATCCTTTTAAGTTTTTTTTCATTCGCTTACTTTCTGTGAACAGGATAGAATCGGCAAATTTGGGGAAGGTATCATGTTTCTTGAGTTATGTGGGTTTGAGAAAGTCGAGGGAGGTAACTTCTTGTTCCTTCCTCGACAAAAGGTCAATGTGGGAACATTAAAGTTGGCTGCCTTAGAGCTAAACAATGCTTTGAAGAATCCTTTTTTTGGACTCTTTTCAGTATCAAAATAATAATCACTTGGTATGTGAAAGTTACATGAAGACTACAAAAATAATGTTTTTAAGTTGGCTGTATGTATGAATGATTTTCGATCAGGTTCTGTGGACGTGGGCATTGATGTTGCTGCTTTTCCTGGCTTTCACCATGTTGATTACATTTTTTTAATTTACTAGGAAAGTGCACGTGCAATGCACGTGATACCTAATTTTTATTTTAATGTGATTTTTAATTATATTAGTACAACACCCGTGTATTATACGGGTGCTTGCTAATTTTTTTCTTAAAATCTAAAATTAATGAGAAAAAGTAGTTTGGAAATTTAAATACCTTTTATAAGAATATATATATATATTATATATTTATTATGACACTTTTTATTTGTGCGACTTATTTGTGTTATATTATATTATTTTTTTAACTTACAATATATAACTACATTACATATAAATATATCAATTGAGAAATAATTTTATTTTTCTAATGAATTTTAATAAATATAATTTATTTATTTCATATATATATAATATGGATGTCAAATCGAAGATTATCAAACGGTGATTAATTTGATATATTATATATGTAAAACCTTATAAGAAATACAAATGTTATCAACTTTTAAAATACATTTATAATTCAATAGCTTATTAATTGAAGGAAACAAATCAAAATTCAGGGATATATTAGTAACTTAGTGTCTCACTATGTAAAATTACAAAGAATTAAAGGGTTATATTAGTAAAAGTGATATTAAAATATCCAAGTTAGCTAAATAATATTTATGGAAACCCCAACCTAGATTATTAATTATTAATATATCATTTTTATTTGTCTAAAGATAATTACGAAGCATGATTCTTCGCCAAATAGGATTCCGAAGCACCAGAAGCAGCCACGTAGGCTCAACACATTCGGGAATTATATAGGGAGGATTTTATGTTATATATTTTATGGCCGGTTCAAGTTTTTTGCATTATTATTTTAAATTAATCAAACAAAAAAGTACATTACATGATCAATTGCGTCAAGTTTATTGAAAGTTGAAAAACAAATTTCAAAATATTAATATTTAAAATTCATGGTAAAAAAAGTTGCATGAAAAAATTGGCTGACAAACATTCATTATCTAAGTTAGTCTTTTTTATTCCAAAAACAATTATTTGGGAAAGTTTAAAAATTACGCACAGTAAAACAATTGCATACGATAGTTTACATTTGTCTTCTTATCCTGTAGACGACCATTCATTATCTTATTTTTATTGGCTAATTAAATCAATTATGATTCAATTCATATATTTTAGCAAAGTTTTTAAATATTATTCATATTACCTTCCCTTTTGGCAGTGACATAATTTTCATTTGAATTTTTTGTCACTTAATCTAATTATTTATAGTTATTTTCAAGAGTTCTAAATTTATATTAAAATTCAATTTTGGTCGGTTTTTTCTTTCTGTTCAAATATTATTTTATATGATTCATGAGCCATTACAAAAATATGGTGCACAATCTTATTTAGATTTCAATAATCTTAAAACAACAATTTAAAAAGATTGAAAATATTTTTTTTTTGGTAAATTATATTTTGATTTTCAATTAAGAAATAAATTGATTAAATTAAAAGTGTCATATCATATACAATGAAGTGAATGGACGATAGTTTTGATCTTCAAGTCACATTTAATGCTCACAAAATTGTAATTGAATAACTTGTGTAGAATATCGACCAATTAATGTGTGGTGGACTCTTATGTATAATCTGAAGTTCATAACTATAAACCTTAAAAATTTCCTCCAATACTTGATGTAGATGGACCATAATACTATATGATCAAATTATATATATATACACACACACACACACACACATATATACACATATAAGCGTGAACAAAATTTTAACTATGTCATATAATGCGATGTTATTTTCTATGATTTTATCAAGCCTATAAAAAAAATCCTAATAGTCAGTCCAGACCATTGCTCAGAATCCATGTTTTAAATACCGGTTCGTACCGGCCGGTATTACCGGTAATACCGGATACCGGTGGTCCAACCGGTACATTTATACTCAAAATACCGTTTTGGCCAAAATACCGGTTTCGTACCGGAAAATACCGGTTTTACCGGCAAATACCGGCCAAAATACCGGTCAAAATACCAGTTTATGCCATTTTTTTTAAAAAAAATATTTTTAATAGATTTTTATTATTTTATTTATATAAATTGAAATTTCTACACTTAACTTTAATATGTTTATATTGTTATTAGATGTTAATTTATTTTAATATTAATTAAAGTTAGTTTTGTATGTTATTTATATAATAATAACAAATTAATTTAATATTTATTAAAACCGGTAAAATAGACGGTAATACCGGTCGTACCAGTAATACCGCATACCGGTCGCTACACCGGTATGACGACCGGTACGATTTTTAAAACATTGCTCAGAATACATAACCAAAAACTAAAATAGTTGTTATAGTCTCATTCATAAAACAATATAATGTGATTTTAGGATAGATTTCTGGTTTTGATTACTTTTTTATTTTTTACTAATTTCAGATTATATACATATAAATACTCTTAAAGTATGGATATATAGTTACTTTTACTTATTTTTAATATATTTTCTCTAAGAATATTAATTCATACACATTATAACCTCTTAATGTTTATTGAAAGTCCATATTTTCAAAGAGATCAACATATGATTATCTAAATTATTTGGAACTCACATTGTTTAAACTTGCACAGTAGTCAGAAGATGTCATAAAAAATTCTGAGTGAATCCTTACACTTCCAAGTATATTAGTTGCATTATGCATACACTATTTAGACTTAATCTATACAATATAATTAAATAAGTTAAATCATGTCATATGTGTTTGAAAAAATTGTAGTTATATATATAAATGAAAGTCTATTGTTTCTTCAAAGATCACAATATATGATTATCTAATTTATATGGTACTAAAATAACTTACATCTTGCACAATTGTCAAAGGATGTCACAAAAAAATTATGAGTGAAATCTTTACTCTTTCCTGTACAATGTTAATTGCTTACCCTATATATGTAATCATTATAATATATTCATTAAATTTAAATCATGTCATAGGGGTTTGAATGGATATAGTAACACACACATGTGTGTGTAAATATTCCAAAATATATATACAACATTAAAAGGGTTAAGTATCATGTATTTTAAAATCAAAATTTTGTCAACATTAAAAGGGTTAAGTATCATGTTTTTTTAAAAAAATAATGAACTAATTATAAAAAAATAAAATTTAAGACTGTAAAACAATTATATACAAATTAACCAAATATAAATAATATATTTATAAAATAAATCAATATATTATTATGTTGTCGTTATTGTTGTTAAATAAATTGTATCTTTCTTTATGTTACATTCTCGTATATCATTCATGTAATTATATATCTGTTTCATAAAGATTAAAAATAAAGTTTAAGATATTGAAAATAGTTTATATAGAAAAAGTTATTTCATAAAATAATTTTTATAGCTCTGTTCAAAGTTGATGTATTGTATAATATATTACTTTTTGTTAACTGGATTTTATTTGTTATTATTCATACTTAAAATTTTACTGTAAATTATATTAATCTCTTATAATAATCGTTGTAATTACTATATTATTATTATAAATATATCAAATATAAAAGATATATTTAGCAATAAGTATCCATTTATTTGGCAATGTCTTTGCATTTAAATTTTCTAATGTTCGTCATCGTTCTTAATTTTTATCATTATATTTCAGTTTATAAGTTTTTCTTTCTTTTTAAAATTTGACTTTCTTGATAAAAATATTATTAAACTTTACTTTAATGAAAGACACTTTGTAACTAAACTATGTAGTACATAATTCATAGATTTATAGTATAACAAGAATAAAAATCGATATTAGTTAGCATTTTTATTTTTTCTAATTAATTTATATTGTGTTCAACTATTTCTTATTCTCTGTTCAAAGTTGACATAACGTTCAGTTACTTTTATAATATATTTGATAATTGTTGTAATGATATATTTATTATTATCA
>CACSLK010027843.1:6977016-6989894 GCA_902706635.1 Striga hermonthica
AGAACGACCCGAGGCCGGGTAACTCGGTTACCAATACCCAAAAATATACTTAACAAGAAGAACACTCATTCTTTTCATTTTCCAATCCCTCATTGTTCTCCCTCACTGAGGCGCCTTCGCCTCGCCAAGCACAGGCTCTCCAAGCTCCTCGCCCGTGCAACCGCCACCATGGCAGAGTCCTTGAGCTCTGTCACGTTCGAAAAATCAATATCCAAGAGAACTCAATTTGCCACCAAATCCGATAGCCCCGGGTGAGTGAAGAACCCCGACCGCGACAAATAGATCGATCTCAGCATTCCCCTGCACCGGGAGATATTGCTGATCGAGAAATTGGTTACCCTCGAGCACATCGACAAATCTAGAGCTGCTTTGTGAGGGTAACGAACCAACGCCTTTTGTGTTTTTTCTGTTTTCAGCTTGTGTGTTGTTGTGAATTTACTTTTGTTATAGGTATTTGTTGATATTAAGTGCATTTTTTTTTGGTGTTGTCTATGCAGAGCTTTCAATTTTTCGCACACGCAACATAGTGAAAGCTTCTCTCCAATCTCAAATTCTTTGTGGCTCTCCTCTCCCTTAGATTCATTTTCACTTCGGCTCTAACCCTACCTCACCTCAATACCCTCATCCAACAACCCGTCGTCGTCCTCCATTGTTCCACGCCCGAGCGATGGTCCGGTTGCACATTTCGGAGGGAGAAGACAAGTTGAAGACATAGAGGCAACGGATGTGCACAACAATGGCCAAATCTGGATGCGTGGGTAGGATCTTCATACCATTGACATGAATCGGATAACTTGAAGAACTCTAATCATTAAATTCGTTGAAGAATTTGGTTAAAGCTAAATTAATTAATATCTTCTTTGCATTGCCTGGAGTGAGATAAGGTGCCACGAATGCTGCAGGTACGCATTCGATTCATTCTCTTCTGCAACATTATCTTATTTTTGGAGTTTTGACTATTAAAATGCTTGATTTTTGTTTTGAATATGATTCTGCCCTATGTTTGTTTATAGGGTCATCGTTTGTAGGGTTTTATTTTATTCTGGGTTGGGTATAATAGTAGTTAATAAACAATTTGTTGATGAGCGGTTTCGATCAACTGTTAAAATGATGAATAACATAAAAAGCTGGGTTGAAAAAGGTACAGATTAATTAGATCTTTATTAAACGATCGCGAGGTCGACCTCACGTACGAGGTTGGCACTTACGATATACTTACAATACTTACAAGGGTTTTATTACAATTTTTAGAGAGAGAAAGTAGAGAGAGGGTAGAGTTAGTTGAATTTTAACAACCCCAAAATAAATGAGGCAAGTGTTTATTTATAGTATCATTTAATTCCACTGTTTCGGCACTGTTCACTGTCTTGTCGTACAGTAAATCCACAGTCATGGTCGGCGCTTTACTGACGGATCATTAAATGCTATTTGAGGCCTTCTAATCATTACAGGGTGGGCATTTAATGCTCACATGGGCAGCATTAAATGTTGTCAGCTCCTTTTTGGTAGGCTAGATCCCACCGTAGGCTAGGTCGGCCCACCCCATCGTCAATCATTACTCAACCACTTGTGTTATAATATTCTTTTGAGCCCGTATCCTTCCATTAAATACCCGACCTGCTTCCCAGGTCAGAGGCCGAATTCTCTGGACTCTCCAAGGCTCCTCGAACGATCTAACTTACTCGGTTCTTTTTTAGGTCGGCACTTCGCGTGGCGAGTTCCGATCTCGGCCGACTCTTAAGAGACCGCCGTGACTATATTCTATCCTCGTCCAACTCGGCACTTCTCGTTATTTCGCGACCCGGCCCTGACCAAGAGTTCGGCTCCACCCGGTTTCCCAAAACGGTTCGTTAATTCCCGATCGGGCTGATCCGGATGTCAACATACAGGCCCCCGAGTTCGGAGGTAAGGCCCGCGGCGTCCCCTCTGAGGTAATTTTGCTTTCCTTCAGTTCGACCTTTCCGTTTTCTCTTTTTGTTTCTCGATCATGTCTTCTTCCCCAAGAGGAGGTTATGGTGTCGGTGCGTCCGGCGAAAACACGGGTTCTTCCCGCGACATGTCATAGCCATCGACGAGCAAACTCATGATTTACTCCCCGACATCAGCGGCGATGGCACTATCGGAGGCGGTCCCACTTTATGCGGTTTTCCCGGGTCCTTCCGTCACCGGCACCGTTTTTGGCGGAGATGGCGGCTGATATAGCCCTACTATATCAGTAAACGGGACTACGAAGTCAATGTGCGAGAAAAGGAAGAGTTTCTAAGTCGAGTCGATCCGCCGATAAACACAAATCTAAGGGTGATACTAAAATACAAAAGATCCAACACTAGAAACTACCCAGAATCATTCAAAATTCCTCAAGAACACGAAGAACATTCATATGTCCCAAAACCAAAAAAATCAAAAAAATCAACAAAGGTTCACAAAAATATTGAGAATAAAAGGACTTACACATGTTGGTTAGGATGGGAGGTTCTGAAGACGCCGGAAAAAATCACCGGGAAGATGCGTACGCCGAGATCGCTGGATGCTTTATTTCCAGAGAGGATAAGAAATCTCGAGAACTCTTGAGTGCGAAAAGTGTGTAGATGTGGGGGAGGAGGACACTTATAGGGGAAACTGCGAAGCCCTAGCCTTTGGATTTAAGTGAAAACCAACAGCTCAGATGATGCACGGAATTCTAAGCGGCAGGGGAAAAGAGAAGGCGGCGTGTCATATCCCAAATTCAAAAATTCGAAATTCAAAATAATGACAGTGGATATACTCGGGAAAGTTATCAAGTACAGGGCCTAACCACAGGCGCCCTGGTCGAGCCAGGTGAATCGTCGACATGACGAGTTAAGGATAAAGACGAGACGACTTATCAACAAAGGAATAAGGATCAATAGAGGAAATCATAGATATCATCGAACATCAGAGGGACAACACAACAACATGAGAGAATCGGGCAGTTAGATGAAAAGAGGCCTAATTACCAAATTTACTCTTAAGCTCGAAATCGCTTAGAGTAATTTTTTTTTTTTGGGGGGGGGGGGGGGGACTAGATGATATAGCCCTACTATCGCAGTCTGGTTTAGAGGGTTAATTACCCGACTGAATGAGCCTTAATGACGACATCAGTAAGTCGACTTCCTTGAAGTCGACCCGACTCATGAGCCATCTAAGAATCGCCATCAATCTGATAACGGATCCAAGACGGCTCTCTTTGGTCGACTTGGTGTAAGTCGACTTCCTTCACGAAGACGAGCGGGCACACCAGAATCTCTGGATGCATACATACGACTTTAGGTCGACTTGCCGATACCCGAGTCGACTTATGAGACCTCCGACGACTTATACACCGACGTATCATAGGAAAACCTCCAAGCTAGAGAATCTATACGGGATAAGAAGGAATTTGGATGCTGACTCAGGAGTGGACGGAAGGCGAACTGACCAGGGCATTTTGGACACTTCGTGTAAGTCGGCCAGGATATTTTGGGTACTTCAGGTAAGTGTTTGGACCCCTATATATAGGAGCTGAGGTAACTTGAAACCCTAACTTCCATTCTCTCTACTCATTTCCCAGCTGCTGCTCCTACTGAGCAGAGCTCATCTTCATCACTCTCATACTAACTTGAGCGTCGGAGGCACATCACCGGAAACACCTCAGGTGTTGAGTTCTTGCAGGTGTTCGCAGCGGTTCAAAGGCGATTTAAGGAAGATTCGAGCAGATCGGAGCCCATTTCCACCGGTTCACTCCAGATCCAGGAGGAGACCCATCAAATTTGCGCCGTCTGTGGGGAGTTCTTGAAGGAAGTAAGAGCTTTGCACCTAGTTCCGATCTGTTTGACATTGCGGAGAAGGAAGGACTGTCGAGAAACTTGAACGAGGACTCAGGGGAGCATGGACCGAAAAACGGCCTCCGCCGATTCCCGGCCCTAGACCACCACTTCAAGTGCTTGGTTTCCCACTGTTTGGGGGACACGCGCCATCGGGAGTGTGTGTGGAGGAGTAAACACCCATTATCCCACCTGGGATAAAAATTCTAGTATTGACTCAAGGAGAACCGAGCTAGGTGAAGAATGCGAACACGGGATTCGGCGGGCAAGAGTCGACCGAAACGACCTTGAGTTTGGGGAGCCAACCGGGGACATTGGAGCAGGGAGTGAGGCCACTACCCCAGGTCCAGGAACAGACATTGACCATGACGAGGAGCGAGATACAAAAGATAATTGCGGAAGCAGTGGCGGCCCAACTCAAGCAGGCGCAGGTCAAGCAACCACCCCCTGAGCGCGAGCAACAGGCATAGTCCCATGAAAGGCAGAGCAGGAGGGTGGAAACAATACTCTAGAACAACTGATGGCTCAGGTGCGAAACTTGCAGGCTTGAGTCGAGGGAATGAAAATTGGGAGTTCAAGAGGACACTCGTTCTCGTAGCATATCTTGGACGCCGATTTGCCGCAGGGGTTTAGGGAGCTAGACATATGATACAACGGGTCGACTGACCCATCTCGTCATTTGAGAAGTATTGAGAATATGGCAGTGCTGCATCGCTATAATGATCCCGTCCAGTGCGAGCGTTCCTGGAGACATTGCGAGGACCTGCGTAGGATTAGTTCCACCAACTACCCCCGGGAGCAATCCGGGACTTCGAGGGGTTTAGCTCAAGTTTCCTCAACCAATTCGCAAGTTTCAAAGCCCAGGAGAAAGCTTACCTTACTTTGATAGGTATGCAACAGAAGTTAGGAGAAACATTGCAAGAATATGTGGCTAGGTACACACGGGCGTGTGTCGACTTGCTTTCGGCCACAGGGGAGATCAAGTCGGGTGGACTCACTAGGGGACTACTCCCAGGGTTGTGCAGAGATTCCCTAGCAAAGCGACCAGAGAGGACTTTTGACGAGGTCTTAGGAAGGTGTGCGAAATACATGAATGTCGAGGAGGCGGAAGCCGACTTCTTACAAGCAGCAAAGGCGAAAACCGAACCTCGAGACGAGAAGAAAGACAAAAAAGTAAACCCGACGGGAGAAAGGAGATAATCCTCGAGAGCAGATAGGGAGGGGCGATCTAGGGGATGGAGGCCGACTCAGCATACCCCCTTGTCGGCTCCTCAAGAACGGATACTGGAGGTTATGGAAAAAGAAATCTATGATAATGTCATTAAGTGGCCCCGAACGAGGAAGGATGGACCATCCAAGCCCAAGAGCAACCTGTATTGTCGATGTCATAAAGACTACGGGCACAATACTGATGACTACCGACACCTCAAAGATGAGATTGAGAGACTAATCAAAACAGGGCACCGGAAGGAGTTCATATATAAAGACCGTGAGAGGTCGAGCAGAAGAAGGGAGCGGAGTAGGAGTCCTCGCAAGAGGGCAAGAACACTGGAGAAGGAGGAACTCCACCAGAAAAGAGGAGTCATACACATGATATTTGGTGGGCCAACTGATGGGGACTCAAATCGAGCAAGAAAGGCGTATGCTCGCGGGCGTCATGCAAAGGTCGAGGTGCAACAAATTGACGAGAATGGCCCAGTGATGAATTTCAGACCAACCGACGTGAGGGAGGTCAAGAGGCCTCATAACGATGCCCTGATGATAACTGCCCAAGTGTCGGGCTACGAGGTGCAGAGGGTGTTTGTCGACACCGAGAGCTCGGTGAACGTGATTTTTTATGACTGCCTCAAAAGTATAGAGCTTGATATCGAACTCACCCCCTACACACGTCACTCATTGGATTCAATGGCTCAGAAGTCGTGCTTCTAGGAGAAACCATGCTCATAGTCGTCCTGGGGAAAGGTGACTTAAGAAATGTGAAAATGGTAAGATTTGTGGTAGTTGACGTCGAGTCGGCTTATAATGTAATCCTCGGGAGGCCAACATTGAACGCGTTTCAGGCTATGGTATCGACTTACCACATGAAATTGAAATTTCCTGTCGGAGAACGAGCGGGAGAAGCTCGAGGAGATCATAAGTTGTCCAGAACCTGCTACCAGAAAGCAGTAAAAACCAACCAACGAGCCGAGATAAAGGAAGAAAAGAAGCCAATGTCGAGCGAGAAAAGGCCGAGGGGAAGTGATCTCGAGCCGCATGGAGAATTAATGGAGATCCAAATCGGGGAGAGGGATGACAAAACCACCAAATTCGGGAGAGAGTTGGAGGACGAGTTGCGCAAACAGTTGGTGGAGTTGTTGAAGGAATTCAGAGACATATTTGCCTTCTCCCCTGAGGAGCTGACGGGAATCCACCTAGAAGTCATAGAACACAAACTCAATGTCGACCCCTTCAAAAAACTTGTAAAACAGCGACTCAGGCATCATGGGGCTGAGATCTACAAAGCAATCAAAGTCGAGGTAGATAAGCTGCTGAAATCCAACACATCAAGGAAATCCAATTCCCTGAGTGGATATCGAACACGGTGATGGTAAGAAAGGCACTGAACAAATGGCGCATGTGCATCGACTTTCGAGATTTGAACTTAGCGTGCCCCAAAGATCATTATCCCTTACCAAGCATTGATCAGCTAGTCGACTCCACGGCTGGTTGGGAATTGCTAAGTATGATGGACGCATCTCAAGGGTGTAATCAGATTCCCTTGGCCCCCAAGGACCAAAGTAAAGTGAGCTTTGTGACGAGCAAGGGGATGTATTTTTATGTCGTCATGCCCTTCGGGTTCAAGAATGAAGGAGAAACCTACCAACAATTGATGGATCGCATGTTTAAACCCCAGATCGGGCGAAATATGGAGGTATACATTGACGACATTTTGGTGAAGAGTAAGTATTCGACTTCACACCCAGACGATTTAAGGGAAACATTTAAAACCATTAGAGCATTTGGGATGAAGTTGAACCCGAGCAAATGTGCCTTTGGAGTAAAGGTAGGCCGATTTTTGGGATATGTTGTCACAGAACAGGGAATTGAAGTGAACAGCGAGAAGGTGAGGGCCATACTCGACATGGCATCACCTAGAAACATCAGGGAAGTACAAGTCTTGACGGTGAGAATTGCGGGTCTAAGCAGATTCATTGCTCGAGCAGTCGAGAAGAGTTTTCCTTTCTTCAAATTGCTCAAGCAAAAGACAACTTTTCAGTGGAGTGACAAGGCTCAGATAGCATTTGAAAAGCTGAAAGAATTTCTGAGCGAGCTGCCTCTATTGACAAAGCCCGAGCCCGGCGATGAATTGGTATTATACATCTCGGTGGGAGTAGTTTCCTTAAGTTCAGTACTGCTACGAAAAGAGGGAGGGGCCCAGAAGCTGATTTATTACATCAGTCGAGTACTCCAAGGTGCGGATATGAGATACTCCGTAGTCGAGAAGGCTGTCCTGACTCTTGTGATAACGGCGAGGAAGCTGAGGCCATACTTTCTGAATCACACTATATTAGTAAGAACAAATTTCCAGCTTGGGGAAACACTGGGTTGATCTACTGTCTCAGGTCGACTCGTAAAATGGGCAGTCGAGTTGAGTGAATACTCCATCAGATACGAACCCAGACGAGCTATAAAGGCCCAAGCTTTGGTAGACTTTATCTAAGAAGGTACCAAAGGGTAAGAAAAGTAATAGATCATGCATGTCGATGGATCCTCGGCGGCCAGGGGATCTGGTTTGGGAGTCGTCCTCGTGTCTGCCAAGGGCGAGCAACTCGATTTTTCCATTAGAATGGGGTTCAAGGCCTCAAACAATGAAGCTGAGTATGAGGCGTTAATCAAAGGGATCCAACTCGCAATTGGTGGCGGAGCAACAGAAACCGCAGTGCACTCTGACTCACAACTCGTTGTGAGACAGGTGCTGGGAAATTGCGAAATAAAACAGGAGAGAATGATGAAATATGTCGAGGAAATCCAAAGCCTTGTGCATGGATTGGAAAAATTCGAGCTAACACAAGTCCCTCGAGAGGAAAACAAACGAGCAGATTGGATCGCAAGAATTGCGAGTTCGAATGATGGGAAAATGGGAAAATGGGAAATTCCATCACCACCATGCATTTAGAAGGCAGCGTATTGGGCGAAACGATGGAAGTCGATGAAAAAGACGATTGTAGGAAGCCGATTCATGAACTCTTGCAGGGCTGAGTACCTGCAGGAGACAAACAAGAAGCAGAAAAGGTGGCTCGATATTTAAGCAAATACTTTGAATTCAGTGGGATTTTGTATAAGAAGTCGCTGGTCGGACACCATCTACGATGTGTTTCTTAAGACGAGGGAATCCATGTCCTGAAAGAAATTCACGAAGGATGTTGCGGAGCACACATAGGGTCTCAGGCCTTAACCGGAAAAGCCTTGCGAGCAGGCTAATACTGTCCTAAGATTCGGAAAATGGCAGAATAGTTGGTCCAGAAATGCGAAAAATGTTAACGCCATGGGCAAATCACTCATATCCCCGCCGAATTCATGACGACGATCAATTCTCCAATTCCCTTTGCCCAATGGGGAATCGACTTAGTGGGTCCGTTGCCAATGGGAACGGGACAAATAAAATTCATTGTAGTCGCAGTCGACTATTTCAACAAGTGGGTCGAGGCAGAACCCCTGGCAAAGATCACCGAAGAAAAAAATGATACAATTTATGTTAAACAATATTTGTTGTCGATTTGGAATTCCAAAGGTGTTGATTTCAGATAACGGAACGCAATTCTAGGGCAAACGGAACCAAACTTAGTTCCTCGACATGGGGATCCAACAGCGATTTGCTTCAGTTGCACATCCTCAAGCAAACGGCCAAGTCGAAGTAACAAACAGAACAATCCTTCAAGGATTGAAGAAGAGGTTAGAGAAAGCATCAGAAGCCTAGGTTGACGAGATAAAAACTATCTTAGGGGCTTATCGGACGACTCCGAGAAGTTCAACGGGTCAATCCCCATTTCACATGGTTTACGGAATGGACGCACTCCTTCCTATCGAAGTCGGCTTAAACTCCCATAGGTCGACATTCTATGAGAAAAAGAAAAACGAAGAGATGATTGAGGAAGCCCTTGACCAGATTGAAGAAGGGCGAGAAGAAGCTTGGGTGCGATCAGTGGAATACAAACAGAAAATGTGTGCCGCCTTCGACAAGAAAGTCCGAAGTAGACGGTTCCAGGTGGGGGATCTCGTCCTCAAGCGAGCAGACGCCGTCAAACATGTAGGGAAGCTTGAAGCTCATTGAGAAGGACCCTACACCTTCACAAAATTGCTCGAGAGAGGTGCATATGAACTCGAGGATGGGGAAGGTCGACAGCTGCTGCGGTCCTGGCACGTGATCCACCTCAAACGTTTTTATGCTTAAGGCAATATTTCAAACTCCTTTTTGTACTGAACAATGTTCAAATCAAATTTAGTAATGAAATGAATCGCAAGTTTACACTTCAATTATGTCTTTTACATTTTTATGTCGACCTTATTATGATTACTTGAAAAATCGAATTTTTCAAAACGACTATAAAGCCGACTAACTCCAACGACTATGAAGTCGACTTAAAACAACTACGAAGTTGTATTTTTCGAGTGGAATCTTGACATAGGCTACGAAGCCTGCGACTACGAAGTCGACTTAAAACAACTACGAAGTTGTATTTTTCGATTGGAATCTCGACACAGGCTACGAAGCCTGCGACTACGAAGTCGACTTAAAACAACTACGAAGTTGTATTTTTTGAGTAGAATCTCGACACAGGCTACGAAGCCTACGACTACGAAGTCGATTTCACACAACTAAGAAGTTGTACTCGAGTGAAACCTCGAGCACGCTAAGAAGCCTACAACTACGAAGTCGACTTACACAGCTACGACGCTATATGAAAAAAAAACTCAAATCTTGGCGTGTGATTTAAAACAACCAGGAAATGTCCGCACAAAAGTATCAACACGACTAGGAAGCTAATTATACGACAAAGGAAACCACAGTAATAAGGAATCTCGTGTTTGTAAGCCACGAAGCTGTTAAAAATCGTTGCTCGACTTTGACCAGCTTGCAATCCGGGTTAAAAGAAGATGAGTTGAAGAACTTGTTTACTAGCTACGAAGCTGTTATAAATCGTTGCTCGACTTCGACCAGCTCACAAGTTGGGTTAGGAGGAGACGAGTTAAAAAACTTTTGTTTACCAGCTATGAAGATGCTAAAATCATTGCTCGACTTTGACCAGCTCACAAGCAGGGTTGGGAGAGGACGAGTTGAAAAACTCATGTTTACCGGCTATGAAGCTGCTAAAATCATTGCTCGACTTTGACCAGCTCACAAGCTGGGTTGGAAAAGGACGAGTTGAAAAACTCATGTTTACCAGCTGTGAAGCTGCTAAAATCATTGCTCGACTTTGACCAGCTCGCAAGCAGGATTGTGAGAGCATATGCTAAAGCGAAGGCAAAAAACTTGGAAAGATTTCAGCAGTTAAAACGATAAAGAAAAATAAAAAGCATAATCAACCACGAGAATCGACAAAGTAATAAAGTACAAGAAAAACGACGAGATGGGAATGATAGCATTATATTAAAGAAAAATTTCTTACATCCGAAACTGTCTCAACGTTACATTAGAAAATAGGTTGAGATGGCAACACAAAAAAAAAAACAACAACATTATTCAATTTCTCTAGGAGTCGGCCATCGACTTCTCAGCAGCATTATCGTCTTCATCACCACCTGGCTCAGTACCAGCACCCTCCCCCTCGTCGACCGGCTTTGTACCCTGCCGCTCGACCTCTATCTCCTCGTCGACCGGCTCCTCTTCCTCGTAATCAGCCCAAATCGGCCCGAATAGTTCGATCGGACCAGCCAAGGGGGATGGGGGGACCTCGAGTTGAGATGAGAGGTTAGCCAGATGAATGGCCTTGGCCTCGAGGCCGACCTACAAAGGGTGATCATAGGGAAGAGTCGCATCGCCTTCAAAGCCGTCAGGAAATGGGAGGGTCTTCTTCACCTCCTCGCGGTCGAGCTGGCCGGAGAAGTCGGGCTTGGCGATGGCCATTTCTTACGAGTCAAAGGTAAAATTAAAATATTGTTCAGTGGAAAGGCACAACTTGTCGAGAAAGGTGGGTGAGTTACAGAATTCCTCAACCATAACCTTGCGGTAATGCTCGAGGAACACTGCACCGGTTGGGGACTTGAGAAAGGCCTTGCGGCCCTCTAGACGCCCCGCTTCTCTCTCTATCAGGGCCTCGTTGTTGGCCTTTGCCAAGTCGACCTCCAGGTTTTCGACTTTCTTTGAGACCCTATCCTTCTCCGACCGCAGCTTGGCAATCACGGCATTGGTGGCCTCGAGCTCCTCCTCCTTATCCTCGAGCTCTTTACACTTGGCTAAGTACTTCTCCTTCCTAATTTTGACGTTGGAGTCAGGAGAAGTGGCCTCATCGATCATCGAGGGGAGCAAACATGCGAGAAGCTAAAAACAAAAGGAAAATGGCATAATAATCAAGTTGCGAACAACGATAAAGTGAGTCTTACAAAACCAGAACTTACTCGCGGGAGGAGACGAGCAGCATAACGAGCCCGGGGATAGGGGTTGCCGTCAGTTCTGGCCCTATCATCCTCTGGCAAAGTTAAGTGGAGTTACTCGAGGATTTGTAAAGGATCGTGATTGTCATAGAGGCGAGAAGGTTGCTCGAGGGTAACCGAGCGTAGCTTGACGGGGGAAGGTCCGTTGGTCTCCTTCTCGACCACCTTCTCTTTCCCCTTTTGTCATTTGAGGGAGTCGGGCACCAGAACCACGTCCCTCTGGTCCTGAGCCCACTTGCGGGAGGACGAGCCCGAGGGCTTGCTCAGCTTAGCGGCCGAAGGCAGCACCACATTTGATTTTTTAGCGGCAGTCGTCTCGACTACCGCATTCTCCAGTGCAACACTTGAGCCCCCAGTTGGCTTCTTCGGAGAGGCCGGACGAGTTGATTTCTCCTCGCCTTTCTTAGCGGCAAACCGATTGAGGACAAAAACTGCAAAAACACAATTAGATAAGCAAAGAGATATCAAGATGAATTAAAGCAAGAACAACTTATGAATATAACGATATAAAAATCTAAAATTCAGACAACTTACGAGGGTCCTCAAGAAGAGGAAGACTCTCATCAGTAACGATGCGAGCATGATTGAGGAGAGAATGTTCTCTGCACAACCGACGAGCAGCATATGTGCATTTATTAAGTTCTTCTAAAAGCAGGGCGAACTGACTGGACTTCGGTCATTGATTTTGATCCACCTTGTGAGTAATCCAAACATTGGAGAAATGATACTTGCTAGCGACCGGACGAACAAAAACGAATTTCTATTTCCACTCGGTGATGTTCGACGAGAGATCGTCCAAGAAGGTAACACCTGAGCGACGAACTAAACAGTAGGCACCCTTTATAAGTATGTACCCATAGCAATAAAAAGAAACTCGGGCGAAAAATAACGGAGTTTTATTAGAGAGATGACTATAAAGGCAATCATAATACGGATGACATTAAGAGAAAATTGGTTTATGGGTATATGGTACATGTTGCTAATCGACATAAGTTCGGGCTGAATGGCAAAATGAAGGCCGAACATTATTTGGTCTATGAAAAATTTAAAAAACCCAGAAGGAGGACGAGAAAAGTGATTGCCAAAACAAGGAATCTTTAGCTCCCAGTCAGAAGGGAGCCCACTGAATTTTCTAAAGCCTTCAACTTGGGCTGCAGAGGCATAAGAAAAGGGATTTAAAATGGCTACTTTAGCTAAAGGAAACGCTACTGTTGTAGCAAATTTTGTTTTATATTTTTCCGAGCACCGAGTTAAAAGCTCGTTTCTCGGGTCGATCTCAAGGACTGGTCAATCGAACTATATTATGTGTAATTCAATTTCTTTTATATATAATAATGCAGAAAATTAATCCAGATTTTTGCTTGATTACAACTAGAAATTTACATAACATTATAGAAACAGAAGAAAGACATTAAATAACAGAAA
>CACSLK010027843.1:7017459-7047281 GCA_902706635.1 Striga hermonthica
AAGGTAAACGTCCATATCCTAACTATAGATTCCGCTGCGTTAGGATTTATTTCGATAAAGTTCAATGCCGTGCATGTTGTTTGACGTTCCTAACAGAACCCAACACTTATTATGGAGGGGGTTACAATTTTCATTAAAAAGGTAAGACTCCCTCACTCTCCTCATCACTCTCTCCATATCTCTCTCTCTCCTCTCCCTCCACACTCAAATTTTCAGAATTTCCCCCTCACTTTCTCTCCTAATTCCACAGAGATCACCAAGCGGACGATTTCCCCGCCCGTAGGATCCAACCGAGCCGCCTTTCTCCCCTTTGGAGTTGGTATTTTACTAATTTCATATTATATTATGTAAGTACATGCTAAATGGCTGAATATGTATTTTTGTTGAATTAATAGAATTTATATGTTATTATATTTTTATTAGTGCATTGAATTATAATAGATCTATAAGGTTTAGTAGTGAACCTTTAAGATCTGAGCAAAACTCGTGGCTAACTCTTAGATTATGGAACATTTTTGTGTCTTGAGCACAATTGGCTTGACTTTGTGCATTTTGGACTTGTATTTTTCAAGTATGCATATTTTAAGACAGTGTTGTTTCTGAAAATGGTTAAATGCATGATAAATTGTGTAGTGATCCAAAGATTCTGAATTAAATGTTCGTTTCTGCTGAATCTTTGAAAAATTCATATAAAATCAGATTTTTATTATAAATGCATGAAACTTGGTTATTGTTCTTATTTGTGTGATATTTGATCTAGTAAAAATGTCAGAAAAGTTTAGATTCAATAAGTTGTATTTTTGTTAAGATCGTGTTTTTAGCTGAATCTCGTAACAATTTCATAAATCACATGTTCAGTTTTTATGCTTGATATTTTTATGTTAAACTCCCAGCATGTTGTAGTTTATGGCATAAAATTTGTAGATCCTGAATCACCCTTATGGTCCGTCAATAAATTCGTGATCGTTTTTGGTGTCATTTCGTGTTAGTCTTATAAAATAGTATATATATATGTTGAGGCTGAAACTTGGTAAATTGACATTGTTCAGCATGTAATGTCATGTGTTAAAATGTTAGATTAAAATTCGTTAGTATGGCTGGTCATCTTAGAAACGTGCTCTACTTGTCCTAATTTTTCAAATATTGTTTTTTTTCGAAACGATAATGATAATATTACTCAAAGCGAACCAAGTTCGAATATTACAACCCAACACCGAGAAATAAAACTGAAAGGACACGCAAGAAGCGGCCTAGAACCTCAAAACAAAAACAACAACAAGAACAAAACAAAAAAAGAAACTCCACTGCCCGAGGGCCTAGAGCAAAAACAACAGAAAAACACAGCAAAAAAAGCTACAAGTCCACAAACGAAGTCCAATCTAAATGCGCAGCTTTAAGAGTGACTGGAATAGGGAGGAGATTGTTTGGAAGATACTGAGGTTGCGAGATTTCCAGAGCCACCAAAGGATATATGTTGTTAGTTGGATCCTCGCCTCTGATGTCTCTGATGAGTCTAAAGAACAAATGTAGTTCCACCAGCAGCTGAAAGATAAGTTTTGATAAGTTTTCAAATATTGTTCACATAGTTCAAGTGTGAAATTTTGTGAAAATTTTCTTATATGATGTTCTTTAGTGCTGAGTAATATGTGTTTAAATTTGGGAGTCAAACTCTCGGGTAGACGTTGAGGAAAACCCGAGAGGTGCCGTAAGGAGTGCTGCCGGCCAGCAGGCGCCTGGCAATGCCTTGTAGCGCGTGTGCCCAAGTCCGTGAACCGATCTCGGGACTTATTTCTCGAGCCTTTGACCATAGTTGACCTTTGATTGTTTATTTGACTTGGTAGACCATTAATTGACCTTTATGTGGTTTTTCCATACTTGGTTCCAAGTCGAATCAAATGTTCCATAAGTCCACGAGATTTTCCACGAGCACTTAGTTGAAATAATTCAACTAAGTTTATGTGTTCATTGGATTATTAGTAATCGAGAGGCTATCTTGATTTCGTGTAGGTGTTTTGTGGTGTTGACCTAATCACTTATCAGAGCCTCGCCTTTGTGTTATTCGCTGCTTCCAGATGGGTACAGTTTGTGTATCTATAATTATCGCATTTCGTTATTTTGAACGTTCATTTCGATAACTTAAGTATGCCTGAGAACAGTAGTCTAGTGTGTTACACCACCAGGGGCGTCTCGCCTTTAGTGCCTTTGACGAATTCATAAACAGTGAGAGGTCGCTGAACCGTTTGCCTAGTCGGGAGGCGACGCCCTGAACCATTTGCCTAGTCGAAAGGGGAAAAACAGCTCCACTGTCTCTCGGAAAGGATCTCTTTTTCTATGTAGAGCTAGGGAGGGAAGGTTTCCTGTTACTTCCTTGCCGATGTCTGATCGGAAGATTGTTTTATGTACATAGGAGGTTTGCGATAGGGCTGGATAGGGAGATAGACTTGGATTCTATGCATACTCTATTTATAGTTTTGGATCATTATGCGAGATAGGCTTATGCGATATTGGTGAGCATAGTGGTTTTGCTCACCCCCATTGTTTGTTTTGTCCTCTTGTTTCCTCTTCCTATCTTTAGGTTGAGCAATGTTGGCGGCGGCAGCGATAGACGAGCAAGTGGTGGTCGTTGGATCGTCATGTCCTTGCTTCCACTTTATTTACGTATGTTGGATTGTTATTTATGGATTATGATGCTTCCGCTTAAACTATTTTAAACATGTTGATTGGATCATGTCGAGGCTCTTGATTTGATTTTTAAGTTGATTTGATTTGCCAAATTGTTAGTTTATGCATGTGTAGGTTCTTTATGTTTATCCCCTTTATTTATCTCTTGTTAGTAGTTAAGTAGCGCCTGTTTAGATTTAAAGTTTTTAATTTGATATTTTGTGAAAAATAAACTCTGATTTTATAAAATATATTCAGTAAACTCTTTAAATTAAAACAGGGCGTTACAGTATGGTATCAGAGCTAGTCTGCGTTTCTGTAGACTATCTCTATGTGTTAGCGTATAATGACCAGTGACCACTCAGTTTTGTCTCGCAGCGCCAGCTCGAGGTATGAGTTTTGTTGTTTTGTTTATTTTATATGGGGCTTAGAACTATCCACCTTTACTATAATTCAAATTCTAGTGTTTATTGGGTAAACTCTAGTCGCATTTGGGGTTAGTTATGAACCCTAGAAATTTCTATCTATAAGTTTAGAGTTAGCATTTTGCGCAAGCTGTCTCGTTAATAGTTGAGATTTGCGTATATGCACCATAGCTTTTCTAGTGACCAACGTCATGATGCCTTATTGAGATTAGACAACCGAGAAGTTCCGAATGTGCGGGATCACTCGAACGTCTGAGGCAGCTGACAAGTGGACCGGAAGAGCAGTGGTGGGATCTAATCAATGGAGTGCGATGATTGTGATTTAAAACTTCGAACGAGTTGTCAACCGATGCCAAAGAGCTCTAGTGATTGATGGAGTGTTGCTAACGCGACTCTCGAGGATGGCAAGATCTCGAGGAAAGCAATGGCTACTGTTACTGCGTGGGTTACGAGCGTTGACCGCGAAGGCTGACAGTTGATGGGATGACCCCGTAAGCTCAAGTGGATCCAGCGTACTGTTTACGCGGAGTCCTAACTCGACCATTCTATTACCGTTCGCTATACCGACTACTGGCATTGAGGCCAGAAGAGGATAGTGCCATTTCGTTCCAGGTGCAAATGAGGAGAATCATCACTAAAGAATCTTTTCCTTGGAACTGTGCGATTTCATGGAGAAGGAGATTGGTGACCTACACCCGAGAGGATCAACGACAGACAAATGTAATTGAACCCTCACGTGGATGAACTCTTCTGCTCGACATTTGGTCAATATAGAGGAAGAATTCCGTAAGTATGCTCTGACTTAGGATGGGGATGAACTGAGCAAGGAGTGGATGACTGATTGGGAAATCAAGATCGTGTGTTGTCTATTTATCTTTCCATTTTCCATGTTTTATTTTAAATTGTTGTGCAATTCTTGTATTTGATACTTAGAACTAACTTTGTTTAGAGACTTTGTGTACGAATAAAGATAAGCATATTTGTTTTCTGCTAAACCTTATTTGTCGCAAGGTTTGTGATTTTAGTTTGCGATAACTCCGAGTCCGTGCGCTCGAGAACGCAAAGGTCAGCGCAAGCCACCATAGTATCTTGACCTGGAGGCCAGCGACGGTCATTTATCTTGTTGTGATTGAATCGTATGTCGCATCGAAAATAGTTTTCCCCGATCGGGAGTCATCGACTAATTCGAGAAAGGTGTTATACCTTAAAGGATTATGAAGGATCTTTTAAGGAAGGTAGTCGAGCCTAGAGCATGTGCATTGTGAAATGTATAGCTGCTTATGTTTCTGAACTTGCGTTTCGTTGTAAACTTTGAGAATTTTTCGTTCTTTTATTTCTTTCTGGCCTTTGAGAGAAATCTTTCACTTTCTTGGACTTGTGCAAAACCTTAGAAAACCCTTGTCCTTGTTTTCTGGTTCACTTGGAGTTTCGAGATCGAGTTTTACGATCTGATGTATCAACTAAGGCAAGTGTTTCCAGCTTTCTGCTGGTCTTATATCATCCTTTCAGTTATGTTTGGATACTCCATTCATCTGAACCAAATTTAATTTTATCGTTATCGCGGACAAATTGGACCATTTCTGAGAAGTATCAATCATCTGGATGCACTTAGGAGTAGTCCGAAGGATCAGCGAAGAAGGTCATTAGACGAGCAAGGCGAGTTACAACCATCCTGGACACCGGAGGAGACGATCTGTTCAGGGCAAAGAATGCTGCACATCGACAACCGTGAACTAACCGATGGATAAGGAAGGATGATAAACTACTATCATGAGGTGAATACCTGTTCAATCAACTGAAGACAACTGCAAAATCATTGAAGACCGATCCAAGACCCGATGTACCATTAAAAGAAGATCGATGAGTCGACGTATCAAAACAGACTCGGGGACCGACGAGAATATCGACAGAGGTGTAGTGATTCTTTTGGGCTAAGTAATGCAATAGCGACTACGACGGAATATATGGTTGTAATATGAATCAACGTTATCATCCACATCTAAGAACACCGAGACATAGCATAAAAACTCGAAGACGTGATCGAGGTCATTTCAATGAAAGAAGCCTCTCGCCTAGACCTTGAGGTGTGAACTCTAGGCAGTGCAGAGGAGTGGAGCTTGTGCAGTTAGCTACCAGAGGAATACCTTACATGACGGTCGATGATGTTAATAGGAAGAGCCGAAATGAGCTAGCTAGTGGGCGTCTCGAGAAGAGCCACTGACCTAGTACCATTCTCGACTGGGAGCCGCATTAGATTTCCTTTGAGTATTTTTTCTGCCTATTTCTAGTGTTGGGTCTTTTTGCGTGTTAGAGTGTGTTGTTTGAATAACGTAGTGGACTTGGAACTTAGTTTTATGCCCTGTTATTCTTGAGACCTTGAAACTTTTGAATTCGCGTAAAACCAAAAAGCTCGTTTGGAATGAACCCTATTTGTACACATTTTTGTGTAAATACTCTTCTCTTGCTATGGCCTTAGTCTATATGAAATTCCAAGTCAGAAAATTTTTATATTGAGAAAAACCATGGATTAAACCTCCTTGTCGAGACCTTGAACCGATTGCCGACCTTGGCTAGGTGGAGCCACACGAAGTGGTGGTTGAGCAGGCACGTTCGTGCTGAGAGACGTTAGGCACTGCAAGGCCGACATTTGACTCGCACGAAGGCTGCAGCCACCATCACCGAACGCAGGAACTCCCCAGGACAGTGTGTACGACCAAATCTTTACTTTGCGGCTGGTCTCTGAATAGGTTCACGTGACCGTCCTGGCGCCCCGTATATGCAGCGGCTGCGAGCGTGTTGCCTCTCAGAGGACAGTGCATTAAAATTCAAACGTCCCTTTTATTTTTTTTTTGGACGGTGTGACCACCGAGAGTTCCAAGTTCCACCAAACCGTGTTTGCGTCCTTGATCGATTGTTTCGATAAGGATGTATGGTCGATAAGTTTCCTATGCCTATGCGAGGAGTCCTCGAGATGGCGAGATAGAGGACTTGTGTTGCCAGTAAACGGAGCCATGAATGGTATATATGTGTTGTAGAATCGTGTGTTGTAAGTATGAGTATAGCGGGGCTATACTGCGTGCATGGTTGCATATGTACAATGACAATCGCTTTGGCAAAAAGTCACAGGTGTGTCGAGATTGTGGGTAAGTTTTTGGAGTGACCCGGGCACCATGCTGAAACTCAGCCCCACGTGTCGACCACGATTATTGACCGATAATATCACAGTCGAGGCACCATGAGACCTGTTGAGGTCGTGTTTGCATGTAGTGTGTTGCATTTTGCATTTTCTCGCCATGGGTGGGCCGTTTTGTGTTTTTTAGTATCGAACGAGTATCTGGATGGTACCATTCGAGTTTCCTCTTTTTTATGATTAGAGGTGTGGTATAACTTGGTTTGGGATAAATGAGGATCCGCTGTCGTGTGCCGTTAGTCCTTTTAGATCCTTGCTTGAGTCGCGGACTTAGATTATCGGCTAGCTTTACCACCGGTTTTGTCAGAGGTGCATGTTGTGTTTCATGTCTCGATGTTGCGTGGATATGTGCATGACCTGGACCACGTGGTGGACTTCGGCGAACTGCGGGACGAGCGAGACCTTACCTATGAGGAGGTACCGGTGGCCATTTTGGACCAGGGTGTCTAGCGGCTGAGGAATCGGGCAGTGAACCTTGGGAAGGTGCTATGGAGCCAACATGACGAGTCTGTGATGACTTGAGGTAAGGAGGCCGAGATTAGGGGGAGTTTCCCTACCTTCTCGTTTTGGAGGTCGTTGTATTCTTTTAGTTCGTTAGTTTTTTTTGTCTTCGAATTCCGAGGTCGGAATTCCTTTTAAGGTGGGTAGATTGTAGTGCCTCATTTGTTCCGGATTATTTTAGAATTATTATTATTATTTTAATTTTTTAGATTTATTTATTTTGTGCTCGATTTTATTTTTAATTCGACTATATGCTCGTAATTGGCTGGCTAATTGTTCTATTAATTAATTTTAATACCGAGACAAATTATATATTTAATTATTTTATAAGTCGAGTGAACCGAGTATCGTTATTAGTTGGGTTTTAATTCGAACTCGCACCGAATAACTCGGGCCTCGACCGCATGAAGCCGTGCCTGCATGAGCTCATCCGCTCGGCCTGAGCCCTTGCATGCATGGCTACCTTTTTGAAGTTTGAAATCAAAGTTTATAACATCCCATCCCATAAAAATCAGATTTTAGTCTCCATCTTAATTCGCCATTATGAGCTTATTATGTGTTTGTCCCATTTTTGTGTCATTTTTAGTCATTATTTTACCTTTCTTTTTTCCCCTTATTGATTAGTTTAGGTGGTTTTAAGATCTTTTTGTCATTTATTATGTGTTTTGCGTTCATTTGAGTGTTGCAGTGTTTTCCGTTTGTTTTCTGGTCTTTTTTTGTTCTCTTTTCGTTTTTGGTGCGTAGTTTGGAGACCCCGGTAAAACAGGTTTTTGAGAATCTTTTGGGGAGTCTGATACCATTAGAAAGAAGGACTCGTTAGCGACGAGTAGGAAAAAACGGAACTCAATTCCGAGTCTGAACGAGCCCGTACAAGCAAAAACAAAGTCGACGCGCAAAGCTGCCAGGGCCTTAGCGCCGCTAAGGCCATTGTCGATAGCGGAGTTTTGGCAGCTAAGCGGGACTGAGGCAACCAGCTAAGAAGGCTTAGCGCCGCTAACCCCTTACCGGCGCTAAGGTATGTTTTGTAATAGACGCGATTTCTGCAGATTTTCGAATTGGAGGCTAAATAGATCGAGCCTAGGGCATATTTTCTCATTCCCAGACATTGTAACTTCAGTTTTTCTTTACCAAAAACATATTTTCACTCTTCGATTTGCTTGGATTTCACTTTTGCTTGGATTTGGAGAATAGAAAACTCCTTTTCTAGCTTTTAGATTCGGTTTTCTCGTTGTTCTTTCGACATTGGATTCACTATTAATCGTAAGCACTCCTTTTCTTTTTGTTTATGAATATGATGGCTTGGGTTATTGATTATCTTGATGTAGAATCGATCATGAGTAGCTAAATTCATATGCTAGGGAATAGGGGATTGAAGTTTTGAGTCGTTTGTGATTATGTGTGTTCGTTGATTGTTCTTCTTATGCGAGTTAAACTTTAATTACGGTTTTTCAATCATTGTCTTGGATTTTGAGAATTGTTGAAGGGTGACACTTCAACTTGCGATTGTTTCAATTGTGTTTGATAAATTCATACTTAGCGTTGTTAATTCTAAACAGACTAGTTGATTAACCACCTTCTAGTCTAAGTTAATCGACTCTTAGAACCGAAAGGGAAGGAGTTGATCGAAATAGGCTCGCATAAGCTAAGCTTGTTCGTAACTGTATTGCCTAGAAGTTAAATGATTTGTTAATTTGTCGTTCTAGTTTGTTCTCTTGTTACGAAAAGTTATTGAGGATGAGTACTTGAACGTGTAGGTTATTCAAATCACTTAACTGAACAATCACTAGCCCATCAATTGCAATTCGAACCAAAACGGATATCCCCGACTCCCTAGCTTCTCAAATCCTAGTTGTTCTTAGTTGCTTGCTATTTTTATTACTTTATTTACTTATTTGCAGTAGTTGATAATTCAAAACCAATCCAACTATTTGAATTAGAAAGTTTAGGAGTTTAATTTCTCTTGTGTGATTGAATAAACGTGCATAATATTCCGGCTGACCTTCCTCGTGAGACATGACTCGGTGTCTGAATCTTTCGATTCTACTCCGAAAAAATATTTACAACAAATTGGCGCCGTTGACGGGGAAGGTTCAGGACATATTTTGTGCGCTTATTCATTTTTGGTTTTCTGTGTTTCTCTTGTTTTCTTTTTCTTTGTTTAGGTGTTAGTATTTGTTTTTATTTTTATTTAATTTTCTCTTGTGTTTACCGTTGGTGCTCGTGACCTTTTGTTTTTTCTGAGCGTATGCGTACCAGGAGTGGTCGTATACTATCTCCGATCAACAAATCAGTCAACGAAAGCTTGAAGGAGTTACTGAAAGAGCTTACTCTGGAGTCACTAGAAAAAGGCGAGCATTCTCCGGAATCATCCGAAGGAAGTGATTCAGACATGGCTGAACGACAACAACAACCTCCCCGCAATGTCCTCAGGGATCTGGCCCAACCTATGATCGGGACAATCACTTCTTGCATACGGTTGCCACAAGCAGCCCGAAACTATGAGCTGAAAATGATCCATTACAACCAGTTGCCTTCCTTCCACGGGCTCCCCAATGAGGATCCACTTCATTTCCTCCGGGAGTTTTACAACGTTCTACAGACGTTTCCTCTACATGGGCTTCTTAGGACCATCTAAAAATGCGGTGCTTCCCGGAGGCGCTGAAGGACCGGGCTAAAGTGTGGTTTATGACCCTGGCCCCTGACTCTCTAACAAAATGGACAGAGGTCTACTCAAAGTTTGTTGGGAAGTACTATTCCCACCAGAAGACCCAAGATATTCGGTCCCAGATCGTCTCTTTCACCCAGCTACCGAATGAGGCCCTTCATGAGGCCTGGGAACGATTCAAGGATCTCCAACGGCAATGCCCACATCATAACTCTCACCGGGGCTTTTGGCGAAGTGCTTCTATGACTCCCTCCATCAGAACTTGCAATACATGGTGGATAATGCATCCGGAGGGGACATTGGGGCCAAAACAGCTGAAGAGATGATGGAGATTTACGAGAAGATGAGTGCTAACTCATCTCAGAAAAGTTTAAGAGGAAAGAGGTCGACTGTAAATGAGGTGGGACCGAGCAATGATGTCATGGCTCAACAGTTAGCCGAGCTCACGGAGCAAATGAGGCTACTGAATGCTTGGAATGCCCCTCCAATTCAGACTATGGCCGTGGGCATTTGTGGTGCATGCGGAGTTCAGGGGCACAGTTCTGAGGTGTGCCCATCGGCTATTGAGTCGGGCTACGGAGGCCAAAATACCGAGGTAAACGCACTACAAGGGTATCAGAATTGGCTCAGAAATGACCCCTACACGAATACTTACAATCCGGGGTGGCGAAACCACCCTCCCTTTTCATGGTCCAATAACCACTATCAGCAGCCACCTCAGCAGCAGCAGCAACCAAGAGCAATGTTAAGGCTGCCAGCACCAGAAACCGGACCAACCCACTTGAGCACAGACGACAAGCTGGAAAAAAATCCTCAATTTCATCACGAATCATGACGCTTCCATTAAGCGTCTTGAGACACAAGTAGGCCAGCTGGCTACACGAGTTGGGAGCATCGAGGCTGATATGAACAAAGGAAAATTGACGAGCCAGCCAGAGCAAGCAAATGCGGTAACAGTGGTTATACCCGACATCGATAGCCCGAAGAAAAACAAGAGAGAAGAGGACACCCCAGTGACACCACCTCCCGAGCCTACTTTACACAGATCTCCTAACCCGTACAGACCGAAAATCCCCTTCCCGAGCTGACTGTTAGAGGAGAAGGACAGCATCATGATCCGGGACCTTCATGCGATGTTGGCTAAGGCCAACGTCGACTTATCTCCTCCTGATATGTTGAATAAAATACCGACTTATGCACGATTCTTCAAAGAAGTGGCCACGAACAAGAAACGGCTTGAGAGTTGTGAGGAGGTGATTATTTGCGAAGCGGCGAGTGTCTTCCGGCATGAATTGCCGAAGAAGGAGAAGGATCCTAGAAGCTTCGTGATCACTATGGCCTTCGGGAATGGGGAAGAGACCCCGGGCATGCTTGACTTAGGAGCGGGCATCAATCTCATGCCACTAACAGTTTATCAGAGGCTCGGGCGCGGAGAATTGAGGCCCACCAAGATGCATCTACAGCTGGCCGATTGCTCGTTCCGCCGGCCCGAGGGAATTGTGGAGGGCGTACTTGTTAGAGTTGGAAAGCTGATTGTGCCAGTCGACTTCGTCGTGCTAGATGTGGGCGAAGTGCAAAAGAATGAGAAAAGTCACACCATTCTTCTCGGACGACCGTTCATGGCGACCACGAATACGATGATCGATGTCAAGGGTGGGATGCTGAACATGACGGTGTTGGGCGAGTCCGTCGCCATTTCCGTTCGAGAGGGCCAGCCTGAGCCGCAGGCGAATTTGGTTGAAGGGTGTGCATACCTTAGGGCGATTGAGAAGCTGACTGAGGAAGCATGCATGCGAGATCACGCTAAGCGGTCATTGCAAGACCGAGCTGTATCTGAGAAAGGACACCGTACCAACCACCCCCTGATCCCACCCGAGCCGAGTTCCAGAGATTTGCCCCGATCGCAATGGAGGGAGAGATTTGAGCTGATGGAGGCCCGCCGCTGTTCGGGGCCTGACTATCTCCACCCTCCACCTGCACCATCAGATTCACAGTGACTAGTCTAGTCACTGTTCCCTTTACGTTTGTATCTTTTCCTTTCTTTTATTTCCGCTTTTGCTTTAGTTTTTTCTGTCTTGATTTTTTCTGTTGATTGATTATATGAGTTAACTTACCTTGCATTTAAGATTGACAATGGGGACATTGTTCGGTTTTAAGTATGGGGGAGTTTTTACATGATTCTGTGCTTACATGGTTGATCAGGTCTAGGTCTTGTAGGTTGTTTTCATTTTCTGCTTTCGTTTGTGTGTCTTTTCTTGAGTCTGTTCGCGTGTTTTTAGAGCATGGATCATGGTGATTTTAAGATTTGTTGATGATTGTTGAAGATGTTGAGGAGATGTGATAATGATAAGGACTAGTATACTTTGATGAGCTTGATGTGTCGTTTTGTTGGACATTATCTACCTTATGTGAGGATTTGAGCCTTATTTTGTTTCTTGAGAGGTATTGGTCGAATTCTTGTTGATCAGAACTTGCTTTGAGTTTATTTTGAAATGAATTGTTTGAAGTAGTGAACTGTGAATATGATTGAGACATTTCTTTGATATAGCTTGTTTTTGCCTTTTTCATTGACCCTTGAGATTATATTTCCATTAGTAGCCCGTTGAGCCTTAAACTGTATTTCTTGTCAACCGGTTTGATTGAATTATTTGAAGATTTGACAATGCATTTCTTATGATGATGGAGCTTCTAATATGTGTTTGGAGAAGGTGTATAAGTTTTTGGAGTTGCATTCTGGGTACTTGACAAAAAATAAAATAAAATAAAAAATAAATAAATAAATAAAATAGGGACTCGCAGACGGACGGAAAGAATTCTACTCTGCTTACTTGTGGATTTTTTCACGAGTAATGAGTATTGGGTAACTACTCTAGGAAACTTGGATAACCTCCAATGTTTAAACCTAGAGAATGTTTTCCTTACGTCTCGGTTTTGTTAGGAAAAAGCAAACCCCCTTAAAAAAAAGAAAAATAATAAAAAAAAAAAGAAAAGAAAAAGTCGAGTACTTGAAGTGCAATTCAGTTGAGCATATATGAGTGTTGTATGGAGCTTTGATGGGAATAATTGATCATTGTGCTTACTTCGGATAGGTGATGAGGTTTTGGGTAGTTTATATGCACGAGGATGTAATTGTCTATTTGGACCACTTTATCTTTATATTGTTCCTTTCTTTGATGCCTACAATGCAAACCCGAAAGTCCTCTTGATTTATAGTTCAAGATCTTTGATTGTTTTAGAGTATGAATAGACAATAAGCGAGCTTATGTTGAGGCATGATCACCGACCAATTTGAGCGTACCCACTTCATATTTATGAAAGAAACCGAGTGAGGCATATACATATTATATTACCGTGCTTGAGAGTTTGTCTTTTCAAAATATTGCATTCGACTGTAATCGAGATATGCGTGATTGGTCATTGGAAGTCTTCTCGGCTAAGTTGATTAATTTTAAGCTTGTCTTAGCTGAAACTGTTATCCATGCTCGTTTGATTGTTTTCGTTTCTTTTCTTTTTGTTCGGGACGAACAAAGGTTTTAGTGTGGGGGAGTTGTTTGTCCCATTTTGTGTCGTTTTTAGTCATTATTTTACCATTCTTTTTCCCCCGTATTGATTCATTTAGGTGGGTTTAGGATCTTTTTGTCATTTATTATGTGTTTTGCGTTCATTTGAGTGTTGCAGTGTTTTCCGTTTGTTTTCTGGTCTTTTTCTGTTCTCTTTTCGTTTTTTGTGCGTAGTTTGGAGACCCCGGGAAAACTGGTTGTCGAGAATCTTTTGGGGTGGCCACCATTAGATAGAGGGACTCGTTAGCGACGCGTAGAAAAAAACGGAACTAAATTCCGAGTCCGAACGAGCAAAAACAAAGTCGACGCGCAAAGCTGCCAGGGCCTTAGCGCCGCTGAGGCCATTGTGGATAGCAGAGTTTTGGCAGCTAAGCGGGACTGAGGCAACCAGCTAAGCAGGCTTAGCGCCGCTAACCCCTTAGCGACGCTAAGGTCTGTTTTGTAACAGACGCGATTTCTGCGGATTTTCGAATTGGACGCTTAATAGATCGAGCCTAGGGCATATTTTCTCATTCCCAAGACATTGTAACTTCAGTTTTTCTTTACCAAAAACATATTTTCACTCTTTGATTTGCATGGATTTCACTTGTGCTTGGATTTGGAGAATAGAAAACTCCTTTTCTCGCTTTTGGATTCGGTTTGCTCGTTGTTCTTTCGACATTGGATTCACTATTAATCGTAAGCACTCATTTTCTTTTTGTATATGAATATGATGGCTTGGGTTATTGATTATCTTGATGTTGAATCGATCATGAGTAGCTAAATTCATATGCTAGGGAATAGGGGATTGAAGTTTTGAATCGTTTGTGATTATGGGTGTTAGTTGACTGTTCTTCTTATGCGAGTTAAACTTTAATTAGGGTTTTTCAATCATTGTCTTTGATTTTGAGAATTGTTGAAGGGTGACACTTCAACTTGCGATTGTTTCAATTGGATTTGATAAATTCATACTTAGCGCTGTTAATTCTAAACGGTCTAGTTAATTAACCACCTTCTAGTCTAAGTTAATCGACTCGTAGAACCGAAAGGGGAGGAGTTGATCGAAATAGCCTCGCATAAGCTAGGCTTGTTCGTAACTGTATTGCCTAGAAGTTAAATGACTTGTTAATTTGTCGTTCTAGTTTGTTGTCTTGTTACGAAAAGTTATTAAGGACGAGTACTTGAACGTGTAGGTTATTCAAATCACTTAACTGAACAATCACTAGCCCATCAATTGCAATTCGAACCAAAACGGATATCCCCGACTCCCTAGCTTCTCAAATCCTAGTTGTTCTTAGTTGCTTGCTATTTTTATTACTTTATTTACTTATTTGCAGTAGTTGATAATTCAAAACAAATCCAACTATTTGAATTAGAAAGTATAGGTGTTTAATTTCTCTTGTGTGATTGAATAAACGTGCATAATATTCCGGCTGACCTTCCTCGTGAGACACGACTCGGTGTCTGAATCTTTCGATTCTACTCCGTAAAAATATTTACAACGTTATGGAGGGGGGTTACAATTTTCATTAAAAAGGTAAGACTCCCTCACTCTCCTCATCACTCTCTCCATATCTCTCTCTCTCCTCTCCCTCTCCACACTCAAATTTTCAGAATTTCCCCCTCCCTTTCTCTCCTAATTCCACCGGAGATCACCAAGCGGAGGATTTCCCCGCCCGTAGGATCCAACTGAGTCGCCTTTCTCCTATTTGGAGTTGGTATTTTACTAATTTCATATTATATTATGTAATTACATGCTAAATGGCTGAATATGTATTTTTCTTGAATTAGTTGAATTTATATGTTATTATATGGTTTATTAGTGCATTGAATTATATTAGATCTATAAGGTTTAGTTGTGAACCTTTAAGATTTGACCAAAACCCGTGGCTAACTCTTGGGTTATGTAACATCTTTGTGTCCTGAGCACAATGGTCTTGACCTTGTGCATTTTGGACTTGTATTTTTCAAGTTATGCATTTTTTAAGTCGGTGTTGTTTTTGAAAATGGTTAAATGCATGATAAATTGTATAGTAATCCAAAAATTCTGAAACTTTTAGTATGTTGCTCCTGTGATATATATTAACTTCGGGTTTAAATATCATAATTGTTGGAGTTGAATTGCTAGGGTAAATAATTAAATGTTCGTTTCTACTAAATTTGAAAAATCATATAAAATCGGATTTTTATTATAAGTGCATGAAACTTGGTTATTGTTCTTATTCTATGTTATATTTGATCCAGTAAAAATATCAGAAAGTTTTGGATTCAATAAGTTGTATTTTTGTTAAAATCGTTTTTTTGGTTGAATCTCGTAACAATTTTCATAAATCACATGTTCAGTGTTTATGCTTTATATTTTTATTTTATACTCCCAGCATGTTGTAGTTTATGACATAAAATTTGTAGATCCTGAATCACCCTTTTGGTTCGTCAATAAATTCATGATCACTTTTGCTTCTATTTCATGTTAGTCTTATAAAATAGCATATATATGTGTTGAGGCTAAAACTAAGTAAATTTTCATTGTTCAGTATGTAATGTCATGTGTTAAAATGTTAGATTAAAATTCGTTCGTATGGCTGGTCATCTTGGAAACGTGCTCCACTTGTCCTAATTTCTCAAATATTGTTCAGATAGTTCAAGTGTGAAATTTTGTGAAAATTTTCTTATATGATGTTCTTTAGTGCTGAGTAACATGTGTTTAAATTTTGGAGTCAAACTCTCAGGTAGACGTTGAAGAAAACCCGAGAGGTGCCGTAAGGAGTGCTGCCGGCCAGCAGGCGCTGCCAGTGCCCTGTAGCGCGTCTGCCCAAGTCCGTGAACCGATCTTCGGACTTATTTCTCGAGCCTTTTGACCATAGTTGACCTTTGACTGTTTATTTGACTTGGTCGACCATTCATTGACTATTATGTGGTTTTACCATACTTGGTTCCGAGTCGAGTCAAATGTTCCATAAGTCCACGAGATTTTCCACGAGCCACTTAGCTGAAATGATTCAACTAAGTTTATGTGTTCGTTGGATTATTAGTATTCGAGAGGCTATCTTGATATCGTGTAGGTGTTTTGAGGCGTTGACCTCATTCAGAGCCTCACCTTGGTGTTATTCACTGCTTCCAAGTGGGTACAGTTTGTGTATATATAATTATCGCATTTTTTTATTTCGTATAAATGTTCGTTTCAATAACTTAAGTATGCCTGAGAACCCTAGTCTAGTGTGTTACACCGCCAGGGGCGTCTCTCCTTTAATGCCTTTGATGAATGCATAAAAAGTGAGAGGTCGCTGAATTGTTTGCCTAGTCGAGAGGGGAAAAACAGCTTCACTGTCTCCCGGAAAGGACCCCTTTGCCTATGTCGAGCTAGTAAGGGGAGGTTTCCGGTTACTTCCTTGCCGATGTCTGATCGGAAGGTTGTTTTATGTACATAGGAGGTTTGCGATAGGGCCGGATAGGGAGATAGACTTGGATTCTATGCATACTCTATTTATAGTTTTGGATCTTTATGCGAGATAGACTTATGCGATATTAGTGAGCATAGTGGTTTTGCTCACCCCCATTGTTTGTTTTGTCCTCTTGTTTCCTCTTCCTATCTTTAGGTTGAGTAAGTGGCGGCGGCAGCGAGAGACGATCAAGTGGTGGTCATTAGATCGTCATATCTTTGCTTTCTCTTTATTTACTTATGTTAGATTGCTAGTTATGGATTATGATGCTTCCGCTTAAACTATTTTGAACATGTTGATTGGATCATGTCGAGATTCCGCTTAAACTATTTTAAACTATTTTAAGTTGATTTAATTTTCCAAATTGTTAGTTTATGCATGTGTAGGTTCTTTATGTTTATCCCCTTTGTTTATTTGTCGTTAGTAGTTAAGTAGCTCTCGTTAAGGTTTAAAGTTTTTAATTTGATATGTTGCGAAAATTTACTCTGATTTTATTAAATAAATTCAGTAAACTATTTAAATTAAAATGGGGCGTTACATGTCCCATGTATCTCTGCCTATACCTGTTTAATAAAGAGTTTCATTATCCAGAAAGTGAAAGTTTGTTTTCCTTACTTGACTTGGATTTCATTTTATGAGCCTACTTCTTTGTATGGATAACTTGCTGGGATATTTGGCAGTGGAATGATTTTGGTAATCCTGTTGCTTTTCAATTTCAGGTTAAGAAGTTATATGTGTTTTGCCTTCAACATTGAACTTTACAGAGTCGATATGAAGCAAGCTATGAATTTGTTCCTTGATATTGAGAGGCATAATATGGTTGCCAGATATTACAAGGTAAAACCTTGAGAAGCATGTTGATATCAGCTGATGGTGTTATAGACATTGATCTTTTAAATCATTTAGATGAGATCTGCTCCTCTTCAGACAAGAGTATCACTTAATTTATGCCTTATACCTGGTTAACATTACGATAAATCTCAAATTATGTGCAATATGATGTGGGAGAAGTGAAAATACATAAAGCTGCTTTTGCCACTAATTAATTAATTGCAAGAATATGGTGTTGCCTGAAGAATTAAAGTCATATAACTGTAACATAAGATTAATGCTTTCATTAAAAAGCTAACACTCAATGGCGGCGAACCATTTCAATTTTGGGCCCTAACACATCCAAATTTTGGTTAAATATTATATGCATATATAACAAATTATTTATAGCTTTGTACAATGTACAAATTTTCACTATATTTTTAGACTAAATTTGAGTATGTCGTGCGTGCACGGCGTGAGACAACTAATATATATATATATATATATATATATATATATAGTATTTGGTTCAAGTGAGAATGGTGCTAAGTAAAAGAAATAAGAATAAATCATAGTCATTCGATCGGATGATCTAATGGCTAAAAAAAGTCAAAATTATGCTTTCATCAAGGGTATTATGGACATTACCATTACCCATCCAACTAAACCACTGACACATCACCATGCCACATCATTACCTTCTTTATCACACGCACACACGCACACACACAACACACACCTCATCTGGACCCATACACACACACACACACACACACACAAACACAGAGCACGCCACATGCCGCAGCTGCCGCCCTTCCCCGCCGGCAACCACCAGTCGCTCTTCCCGTCGACCACCACCCGTCGCCACTGCTCTGCCACCAACGACAACCATCTGCCACTGCCAGAACCCTCAGATATGTCATCCACGAACACACAGACGGATTCTCCACTGCCTCTAATCAGCCTCCGCCGCAGCGCCGCAACAACGCTTTCCTTCACATAGATCGCACAACAAATACAACACATACACAGACGACGGCTCATCAGCGCCACTCACTGATTGTTGCCGCTCGCAGCAGCTCACGCCACCGCATCCCGCCACTATAACACCCGAACGGGCATGGCTTCACTAAATCCGAACAGATCGACCGACTCCTCATCGTCATCCACCAGCGTCGTCCCCTACCGCCGTCTATAGGGCTCCTCGCTGCCGCCTAGTCATGCTCGATTTAAGGAGACGAGAGATGAACATTCAATTTGGGTTGTGGGCTTTTATGGGTGAGAATTTGACAATCTCAAAGGGTCAACTTGCAATTTTATTATATTTCAATTTAGTCCTTGGGTCTAATATAAAATTTATTAAAATTATATAAAAAAATGAGTTTTGTATATTTTTATACATAAATATATACATATTATGCATTGTTCAACATAAAATATAAATAAAAATATTAAGTAAATATATCAAAAATATATAATTTATAGCAATTTGTTTAATAAATGCATATTCATGGACAAATATTGAAATAATAAATATTTTTTTATAAATTAAAGAATTAGTTATTTTGACTAATTACGTTAGTACGGTTAACCAATCGAACTGATTATTTTGTTTTCGTTTAGTTTATATTATGCATATAAAAAACACACTCTACGTGATGCACGTTACTGTTAAACAAGATCCACATTATTGATTATCAGACTGCACAATAATGATAATCGAAATATACAACAATAAAGTTGTCTTTATTGTCTAAAATCAAAATACAAAAAAAAAAATAATAGTAAAGATTATTTCGGTCAATCAATCGAATAAAATGATTATCTAGATTCAATATTAGTTTGGATTTGCAAACAAAAATATACACTGAAATTTGATACTTGAACCTCAAGTATCCAGAGTTGCACGTAAATCGAATAGACAGATAGTAATGAAGATTCAAACACTTGCGGAAGCAGTTTTTCACTAAAAATTGAACCTTCAGGAGAGCGTCCCACTCTCCCTTCAGATCTCTTTCATTAATGTGAATAACTCATACATCATCCAAGGGTTTACAGTATAGACTCCCTCTACACTCTAATTGAATAATGATTCACACAACTACTTATCCGACCACAACTCCCTTGTGAATTTTCTAGTTCGAATCCCTCGAAACTATAAGAATGAACCTCCGAACGTTCTTTTACAAAGAGTTCTAAATATCACGTTTTTTCACTCAAGGAAAGAAAAAATATCAAACTCAAAAATTCAGATTAAAGGAATCATCCTCAACTCTGGTCTCGACCTCCTTTTATCTTCAGCACCCTTTGGAAAATCTTTTCATCCAAGACACACACAGATAAGGAATGAAAATCTCTTGAACTTTTTCTTCTTCGATTATGGAAAGTGAATCTCGCGATCCTCCTTCACTTTAGACTATGGAAAGTGCATCTCCCCCTTAATCCCAACGTCCTGCCAAAATAATAAAATAAATAATCAGTCCTTTGGACTTAATTAAAATTAAGACTTATTCATACCAAAAATAAACTTCCCTTAAATACTTTCGTAAATTTCTGGACTCTGCGAACATCAGAAGGTTCATCGATTTTCTGCCAATCTTCAACACTTACAATCTCCCCCTTTGGCAGAAAAATCGTAACCATGAACCTGCAAAGACGAAACAAATACAAATTCTGCAGAATACACAACTTTCTAAAAATACTAATATCACACATGTGTTGTTCTTAGGAACAACTTCAAATGCCTGAATAACAACACATTAGTTCACAAAAATATCCCACAAAGGTTCATAAAACACAAGATAATAAAACATAAAGGAAGGAGTTCAAATAAGCATACAAAACAGAGTTTTTAATAAATATCAAGTTGAAGAATGGCTAGGCAGACTTTTCCTCTTCAGATTCCTCCCCAGAACCTTCTTCTGTGCCATCCTCAGTCTCTTCCTCTGAGCCTGCTTCCTCTTCCTCATCAGACCCAACTTCTTCTTCTTTCTCTTCTTCATCAGAACCTTCTTCCACTTCCACCACCTTCTCCTTTCACTTTTCTTTGGCAACAATGATCTTCTCGTCCCCTTTTTGAGTAGCAGCAGCAACAACCTTTTTCTTCTTTCCTTCAGCACCCACTGTTTTTGTCTCCCCCTTAGCAAGAGCTTTCTTCTTTGCAGCAACCGCAGCAACATCCTTCTTTTTCTCCCCCTTTTTTGATTTAGAGACCAAAGGGGCACGAGACTTTAAGGCACCCAGAACCTCTTTGTAATACCTCCGCTGATCAGCCAATTTCTTTTCAAGTCCCGCGAGAACTGCCACTTGCTGATTCAAAAAGCCCTGAAGTTGTGAAGGTACATCGGAGGCCTTAACAAGAGAAGGGCGAGGAGGAGCAACCTTAACACCGGCAAGGGCAAGAGGTTTGTTAACATGGGCATAGTTATCACCAAGTCAAGGATCCATTTTCACTCTAGTCTTAAATAGAATAGCACATATGGTAGATGGGTACATAATCAATTTATGAGGCTTGGAGATTTCCGCAAAGCTCACAACAGCATCAAAGATCACAGAACCAACATCAAATGGGGTACCATTCAGAATACGATAGATAACACCAGCTTGCGTAGGGGTGACAAACTGCTTGTGAGTGGTAGGAGTCCAATTTGATGCTCCTATCTTCTGTAGAGCATTGGCAGGCGAAGTTAGACTTTTCACAAAGATTCCCGGAGCAAGCCATTTAGTAAGTTGTCCACGGTCAAGGTGACAGCAACCTCATCAAGATCATCAGTCAGAGGACGAAGAGAGGAACCTTCAGCTAAACCAAGCACAGAGTTCACAATAGACGGAGAGAAATCAACCACACTATTACGCACAAACACTTTCTGAAACTTCTTTGAGGACAGATCAACAACAGAGGTAGTCAGGTTCGAATAAAATTCACCAACAAGCCGGGGACAATACTTCTCAACAGACGTGACTGAACCCTCAAGACCCGCTTTCTTCAGAAGTTCAAGCAACCCAAGTTGTTCATAATGTTCGCTATCAATCGTCCGCTCAGGACGAAACTTCATTTGAGAAAAGATGGTAGAAAAACGTGTTTCAGCCAAAGGAGAATAAAACTGAAGGGAGAAAGCATTACCAATAGTAAGAGGACTGTCTGGACCATCACCCTTGACTTCAGCAATGATTTCTTCTTTCTCAAGAGGAGAAAGTTCCTTATCCGCAGCATGTTTGTTGTCTGATTTCTCAGGTTCAGCAACATAGTTGGTAACCTCACGTTTAACAGAATCAGCATCAGAATCCGGAGATGATTTTCCTCCAGATTTCATGTGAGAAGGAGTACCAGCAGCAGGTTCAGGCACATGAACGACCTTTTTCGCCTTTTTGGTTTTAGGTGCAGCAGTTTCGGCGACCTTCTTGCACTTTTTTGGAGATTTGATGATAGAGGGAGAACCTTTTCCTCCTTTGTCACTGGTTTCAGCGACTTCAGGTTGAGAAACTTTTGTCGTTGAGGATTTTTTAAGGCTTGGAGAAACCCTAGTTGTGGATTTAACGGGAGGTTGAATGTCCTTGGTTGCCATGATTGAACGAGTTGGATCTGGTGGAGTATCGGAACTTTGGCTTTGACGAGTTGAATGCCGAGATGGCGGAGGAACATTCTTCTTCGGCTTCATGATACCCTGCTTGGATTTAGGCATTATCGAGAGGTATAGATTCTCTTGAAGAAAGAATGTTAGAGAGTTTTTAGAAGAATAAACAAATCAGAGATTATGATTGATATGGGAAAGAAGCAAAGGTGATAAGGAAGATATAGGAAACATACATCATAGTTACCAAGGCAGTTACAAGACAGTTCGGCTCATAAAATTTGAATTTTAAAAAAAAATGACCAACATGGCAAAGGATAATAAAAAATGTTCCCTCCGAAAAGATCACTTACCAATCTAATTGATACAGTTACCATTTATAACGCACGAAGTTTCAGACACGAATATCGGCCAAATCATGTACCAAAAATAATTTTAGGCGCAAGATCGAAATAATATATGCCATGAGAAAATCCTGATGCACATACCTAAATAAGATATTTAATACGCAATACCCTAGAATTTTCTTTTCATATAATATTGAAAAAAACCATTAATTGATTGACCCACAAATCTTTCCAAATCAATTTGAGACGAGCTCGACACTAACAAGATGATGAGAACAATAAATTCTCTTCGTGCACAACTCAGCCCTTATTACTCCCACTTTTATACAACACGGAATTAATATAAGTTCGTTCATCACTTTCTCTTAGCAAAAAACGAAATTTTCGTTCGCAATTCAGCCCCAATACTTATGATGAACTTAGTCCATTCTATGAACTTCCACACCACTTCACTTACTAACATCAACTATACGCCAATCTCAAGCCCATTACTTGAGGTGTGAATCATCCCGCAAAAAGTTTTTTTTTTTGTTTTTTTAAACAAGCTGAGAAGATATCAGGAAGGCCAGCCTTATTCCACCAGAGAACGTTCATTCTTAGAATGTTTACCTGTAGCTATCACACCTCGATTATCATTAAGCACGTAACTCATTTCACAGGTGATCAAGGAAGCACCTCATGTGATAGTTGCCCGATGCCTATTTTCACGAGAGCAGCTCTTACAAGTATATTAAAATGGTCATTATGACGAGCTCTTACAAACTGACCAGTTAGAATTCATAGATCACCGATCAACAAACTCAGCAATAAAGAATCAGAGAAGAATTCCAGGGATGAACCTACATACTAAGATGCCTAAAATGCAGAAGAGATTCTATATGCAATAGACACGATATATATATATATATATATATATATATATATATATATATATATATATATATATATGCAACTGACACAATGCACATAAATTATATAGCACACATTTCTAAAGATTTTTTCAGGGACAAAAATCGTTTCGAATCTAGAGCCTCAGTGAAAATATCAGCAAGCTGATCATCTGTAGGTACATGATCCAACACAATAATTCCATCTTATACCAAATTACGAATAAAATGATACTGAATGTCAATATGCTTGGTACGAGAATGTTGGATAGGGTTTTTCGAAATATTTATTGCACTAGTGTTGTCACAGAAAAGTTGAGCCGAATGAACGTTCATACCATACTCAGATAAAATCTGTTTCATCCATACCAACTGTGAGCAGCAGCTTCCAGCGGCAATGTACTCGGCTTCAGCAGTAGAAAGGGAGATGCAGTTCTGTTTCTTGCAGAACCAAGATACCAAGTTTGATCCTATGTAAAAACACCCACTAGAGGTGCTTTTTCGATCATCAAGATTTCCAGCCCAGTCAGCGTCACAATAGCCTGCAAGATGTAGGTTCGTATCAGTAGAGTAGAATAGACCATACTTAGTTTTAGCTCCAATGTACTTTATGATATGCTTGACTGCTTTCATATGTGATTCCTTGGGAGCAGCCTGATACCTGGCACACAATCCAACACTAAAGCAAATGTCAGGTCTACTAGTAGTGAGATATAACAGACTACCAATCATACTTCTGTATAAAGTTTGATCAACAGATGTACCTTCATCATCTTTGGACATTTAGCATTTTCAAGACCAAACTTTTTAACAAGGTTTTTTGCATACTTACCCTGATGCAAGAAAATACCATCTTTACCTTGCTTTATCTGGAGTCCAAGAAAGTACGAAAGTTCACCGACGAGACTTATCTCGAATTCAGACGACATAAGTTTCACAAAGTGATTGACCAGATTCTTGGATGTTGATCCAAAGATGATGTCGTCGACATAGATTTGAACAGCCAATAGGTCCTCATTTGTTCGAAGAGCAAAGAATTTCTGATCTACTCCTCCTCTCTTGAATCCCTTTTCCAGAAGGTACATGGTAAGGTGTTCACACCACGCACGAGGCGCTTGCTTTAATCCGTACAATGCTTTTTTAAGCCTGTAGACATGATTCGGATTCATGGGATCTTTGAACCATTCTGGGTGCTTCACGTAAGCCTCTTCATGTAATATCCCATTCAGAAAGGTAGACTTCACGTCCATCTGATAAACAATGAACTTCATTAGACATGCAATAGATAGAAATATGCGTACCCATTCAAGTCTAGCAACGGGGGCGAAGGTTTCATCAAAATCAATCCCTTGAGTCTGAGTGTATCCTTGAGCTACTAGTCTCGCCTTGTTCCGTGTCACATTCCCGAACTCATCAATTTTGTTCTTGAAGATCCACTTGGTTCCGATAACATTTCCCGAGGAAGGTTCAGGGACTAACTCCCAGACATCGTTTCTAGTGAATTGCTCCAGTTCCTCCTGCATGGCTAATATCCAACACTCGTCTTTCAGAGCCTCATTAGCATTCTTGGGTTCAAGGAGTGAGGTGTAGCAGGAATAATGAGAAACACCCATAAGTTCTTTGACTGACGTCTTTGAGTTTCTGGTTACTCTCTCGTTTATGTCACCAATGACTTGCTCGGATGGATGGTCTTTCTGAACCCTTAAGGGTGGATCACGCCTAAGTGACACAAAACCTTTTTGAGCCGTAGGGACAATGTAGTCAGTTGATGTTTCAGCATCCCCAACAGAAGGTTCAGCTATCTTCTTGTCTGCAGAACTCTTGACACCCTGAGTATCCTGCAATGCCTCAACATTTTCAAACTGATTAAAGGATACAGAGGAACTAACTTGAGAATTTTTTTCATCAAAGATTACATTTATGGACTCAATCACAGTGGAGGTACTTGCGTTGTAAACACGATACGCTCGACTATTGTTAGAGTAACCAAGAAAGAATCCAATATCCGATTTTGCATCGTACTTCCCAAGTTGGACACGATCATTATAGATGAAACATTTACACCCAAAAATATCCAAGTGATTGAGGTTAGGGCTCTTACCTTTCCAGAGTTCATATGAAGTCAGACCAATACCTCGACGAAGGTACACACGATTCACGAGGTAGCATGCTATATTGATTGTCTCAGCCTACCATCTGGAAGAAATGTTTTTGGAGTTCAACATGACTCTGGCCATTTCCTGTAGAGTGCGATTCTTCCTTTCAGCAACTCCATTTTGCTGAGGCGTTTTAGGAGCCGAGATCTCGTGACTAATACCCAGAGAATCACAAAATTCAGCAAACTCAGAGTTTTCAAACTCTCTTCCATGATCGCTTCGAATACTTATTATGGAAAAACCTTTCTCAGTTTGAACCTTCAAACAAAGTGACTTAAAAGCAGAGAATGTGTCAGACTTTTCACGCAAAAAATCAACCCAAGTATATCTAGAGAAACCATCAACGCACACAAAAATATACTTTTTACCTTGATAGCTTTCTACCTGAATGGGACCCATGAGATCCATGTGAAGAAGTTCTAGGATCTGTTTAGAAGCAATATGGTTCAGCGACTTGTGGGATGTCCTCGTTTGCTTACCTAGTTGACAAGGTTCACAAATTGGCTGGTCCTTCACAGTAATCTTTGGAACACCCCTGACTACACCTGCTTCGGTCAATTTGACAAGGTGAGAGTATCCAATATGCCCTAAGCGTTGATTCCATATTTCAGGTTCGCTCACATTTGAGAAAAGGCATTTTTCATTAAAATCAACAAGATAACAATTATTCGTTGAACGAGAACCTGTAAGTACACAAGAACCTTCACTGTCTTTCACATAACACTTATCACATGAGAAACTGACACTAAGGCCTTGATCACAGAGTTGACTCACACTCAAAATATTTGCCTTTAGTTCATCGACAAGTAACACATTAGTTAGTTTAGGTATTCCACCTAAATTTAAACAGCCAGTTCCAATAACCTTATTGCTCACTCTGTCACCGAACGTGACTTCCCCATTTGAGCTGGCTGAATGTTCATCAAGAAAGAAGGTTCACCAGTCATGTGTCTAGAGCAGCCGCTGTCTAGATACCGTTTACCTTTCAAGGAAGTCCTGAGAGAAAGAACAAAGGCAAAACAGTTGAAGGATTTCTTAGCAACCCACACTTGATGAGTTTTGGTACGGTTATTTGCGAGGATTCTGGCATAAACCTTCACTGGAATGCCAGACTGATTCCAACCCCTAACATTACCTGTACAAAGATCATGTTGCATTTTATAGCACTTGAGTCTTATGTGACAAGTTACACCACAGTAATGACAGATAGGAACAAAGTTATTGTGAGTTTTGTTAACAGATTTCTGCATAGGAGAATGAACCTTCAAGGGAGATTGTGGAGATAGAGGTTTACTTACAGTGCTTTTTACAAACCTGTCAAACACGTTTCTAGAAGGTCTCCCATGTAGGTTCACACCTCCAACTCCAAGTTTGTCCCAAAATCCAAGACCGGTATGTATTGTATTTGAAGTTCCAGTTGAGGACTCAGGTATGTCTTCCCTACCAGTGTACCCTATTCAAGTAAGATCACCATATTGTTTTCCCAAGGAAAGAAGTTTATTCAGATCTGCTTTTCCCTTGTTCAATTTTCGAACAACTTCTGCAGTTCGATTCAATTCAGCAGAATTAGCCTTCAGTTTGATTTCCATGCTAGCATGTTCGTTCATTAGCCGATCAGCTTCATTTTTCAGTAGCACGATTTCCTGATTCTGCTCGGCAAGAAGTTTCTGAGTGGAGAATAGTTCGGTCCTCAAGCATTCAATGGTCTGAGCCTTCTCCAGTCCTTCTTGTTTAGCAAGTTTGACACTGCTCTCAAGGATGCAGGTTCGTGCCTGTGCAGTATCCAGTTCACACTCTTTAGTAGCAGTGGAGGCGGATGCTTGTTTGTTCAGCACCCTGTTTGCTCTTGAAAGTCTAAACACTTCATTTTGAAGCTTCTGTAGAGCTTCAGATGCTTGAGCACACTTTTACATAGCAAGTAAGTGTACTGGATCTACACACACATTTTGATCTGCTTCATCCTCAGAAGCATCAGTTTCTTTCAAACTTTCTTCAAACTTGGTCGGAGCATGAGAGGTGGTGAGACACATGAAATTCTTGACTGAGGTATGGACTGCCAAGTTGCTTGTGTGCAAAGAAGGTTCATCTGTACCTTCTTCATCTGAATCTTCCCACGTTGCCTTCAGTGACTTATTCTTCTTCTTAAGATTTGGACACTCATACTGGAAGTGTCCAAAGCCTCGGCATCTCCTGCATTGATCCTTCTCAACTCGTTGTGAATCGGATTTTGAGAGTGGCATACTACTTTTCTTGTCCTACACCACATTCTTGCTGAAGTTGTTCACCTTTTTTCCAGCAAATTTGTTCTTGTACAGCCTTTGACTCATCTTCCCATAGTTTCGCGCGATTAGAGCTAGTGCTTCTTTCAGCTCACTATCATCTGCCAACGTACCTTCATCATCATCGCTTTCTTCTCTTTCCCCGACTACAGCAGCTTTGAGAGCTAAGCCCTTACTTTTGACTTTGTCATAATTGTTGTTGATCTCAAACATTCTGAGCTCTCCAAGAAGTTCATCAACATCCAACGGCGCCACTCTTTGGAAACTCTCAAGAGATGTGATTTTCTCTCTAAACTTGGGAACGACGGTTCTCAAAATCTTTTGTACATGACGTTTCTCAGAGATTTCTTCTCCAAGCATCATACTTTGATTTACCAGATCACAGAATCTGGCATAGTATACGTCAATTGTCTCTTCATCCCTCATTTTGATCTCATCAAATTCAAGAGTTACCCGTTGAAGTCTGGATGCTTTGACAGCCGTTGTGTAACACCCCGCTATGTCATAAATATCAGAGTTAAATTTTCGCAAAACCTTTTATTAAAATTTACTGATTAGTTTGCGAAATCATGGTTCGAAGTGCTACCATAATCCATTACTGTGCTTTGAAATTCATTTATATTTTTTAAAGAAACCAGTTTATCATAATATGAACAATCCGACTAGATCGGATCAAAAGTCTAAGTTTGACAAATAGTAAAGGTCAGCGGAAAACGTAGCGTGGAAAAACATTTAAACACCACTACGGGAGATACTAACCGCACTGTTATGCCAAATTCAAATATGTAAACAAAATCCTGAACTGCCCGTCTGCTCACTCCTCCGGTCCGATTCTATGACCTAAAAACATAGATAAACATGGGGCGTGAGCACCAAAGTCCACTGTGCTCCGTAGGAACTCATACTAAAGTAAACAGTGAAAATAATTACAATATCATGATCCTGGTATATACGTAAACATAACATAGCATGATAATGGTAAACCATTGCCATAACATAATCGTTGCCTCATAATCGTTACCTCATCTGCCAGCATGAAAATGTCGGACACCATGTGCACACTCTAGTGGGCAGACTAGGACACTAGAACCCAGAATAGACCGGCGACCATTCCAAGCAGAATACCGTAATTATAATCAATGTAGTAGTCCTCATCTGAACCGTCGATATGAAAATGGTAGTGCTGATAACAGTAGCCTGATCAAACTGTAACATAATATAAACAAATACTAAGTACTATGCTCAGACTGATTAAAATAGCTGTTTAATATGTTAAGATGCTCGACTTGAACTTGACATGACATTTAGACTTAAACAGTATAACCGAAACCAGTTAAAATCGAAACTGAACTGACATGAATTTACAGACTGGACCGGACCCGGAATTTAACTTAAAATTGGACATAAACATGAATCGGAACATTAAATATTAATTCGTGAATTAAACTGGTCTGAACCGGTCGGTCTGGGGTCTGGCGGCCGGGCGGTCGGCCGCTGGCTCGGCCAACCGGCCTGCTAAGGCCTCGGGCGCGGATGCTTGCATGGACTGGCTCGGCCTAGGCGCGGCTGGGCCTTGCTGAATGTGCACGGGCACTGACTGGTATGGGCCTGGGCGTCCGCACACACTGGCGTGCCACTAGGCACGGCTGGCGTGCGACTGGACATGGCTGGGCACTGGCGGTGCGATTGGATTATCGCCCGCGCATGAAACGGCCATCGGGCGTTGCTGAGCACGACCGATGGTAGACTGAACGCAGGGCATGACGACTAGCGCTGCCGAGCGCTATGGGCACTGGCACTTGCGCGACTGGGTACTGTCGGACGCTACCGGGCACCGTGACAGCAAACGGCACGTGGACGTGTGAACTGAAGCTGACTGACCTGGACTGGTACCGCACGGGTGCTGCCGGGTGACCATGACGGTACTGGGCGCTCGGACGTGCTGTCGGGCACAGCCCAAGGCCGACTGACGTGCGGTTGTTCGCACTGGCGTGCACGGGGACACGCTGGCGTGCACTTGGCACTGCCAACTGACAGCTTGCTGCGGGCAGAGGCTACGCGCGACGCCCAACTGGCATACGCGGACCACCCGCATGGCCTGGACTGACTGCTGGTAAGCTGTGGCCGCTGTGGCCGCTGTGTGCGGGCAGCGATTTCTTCCGACAATTGCAACATGAGTTAACATGAATTGATCTGAAATGATCATAGCCACATGAATTAAGTGAAAATGCATAGCAAGACCTTGACATAGTTCGGAAAGGACTTGTAGCGTGCGCGTAGGCAACCCAGCGCTTGTTGGGTTCTGTTAGGAACGTCAAACAACATGCACGGTATTGAACTTTATCGAA